>JAMPIV010011666.1:0-69467 GCA_024509875.1 Oreohelix idahoensis | reverse complement strand
TTTTTTTTTATTTATCCTAAATTTATATATTACTTTTTTTTTTTATTATTTTTATTTTGTTAATAATATTTATTATATTTTTTAAATATTATATTTATATTTTTTTTATTATTATTTTTAATTTTTTTTATTATATAAAATTACTTTTATATATAAAAAAAATATTTTTATTAATTCTTTGTTTATTTTTTTTTTTTAATTTTTTTATTTTATAATATTTTTGATCATAAATTTTATATTTTTATTTTAATAATTTTTATATATTATTATTTTTAAATAAATTTTATAAATTTAATTTTTTTTTTGTTATTTAAAATATAAATAATTTTAAAATATAAAAAATATTTTTAAATATAATAATATATATTAATATAAATATTTATTATAATAATTTAAATAAAATTATATTTTAAAATTTTTTTTTAAAAAAATTAATATATTATAAAATATTTTAAAAATTAATAATTTTTTAAAATTATTTATTAATAAAAATCGTATCATTTAATTTTATAATAATATATTATAAAATTAAATAATAAAATATTTCTTAAAAATTTTATATAAAAATATTTTTTATAGTTTTTTATTATTTTTTATAAATAATCTAAAAATAAATTTTTTAAAAAAAATTAAATAATTTTTTTAAAATTATATAAAAAATAAAAAAAAAATTTTTAAAATTTTTTTAATATTAAAATTAAATATAAAAAAAAAATAAAAAAAATAAAAAAAAAAAAAAAAAAAATTTAAAAAAAAAAAAAAAAATATTTTAAAAAAAAAATAAAAATAAAAAAATTAAAATAATAAAATATATTATTTGATAATTTATTTTTAATTTTATATATATTTATATTTATATTAGTTTTAATTAATTTTTGTGATTTATATTAAAATTATATTTATATATTTAATTTTTTTATTTATAATTTATATATTTTATTATATTAGGTTGTGGGATATATATATATTTTTATGATTTATTATTAATATATTTTGGGATATAGATTTTTTTAATAAATTTTATTTATATAAAATTATTTATTTTTATATGATTAAATTAATATAAATTTATTTAATTTTATTTATATTATATTTGTATAGTGGTCGTGTTGTTTTATTTTATTTTTAATATTTTGTTTTTTGATTCAGTTTTTAATTTTTTATTGAGAATTAATAGTTTTTTAAAATTTTTGATAATTTATTGTTGTTGTGCTTATTGGGTTATATATTTTTTTTACATTTTGAAAAGTTTTGTTTTTTTTTACAAATATATAATATTTTAATTTTATTTTATTTTTTTATTTTTTATTTTTTTAAGTATATATATATTAATTTAAATAGATTTTTGGATTATAAATTCTTTTTTTTAAAATTTATAAAATTTATAAACTAAATAAATTTTGTTAAAAAATATTAATTTCCATATCATTATTTTAATTTAAAAATTATTAATTTTTTATTTTAAATTTATATTAATTGATTACCTTGAAATCAAATTTTTATTTTAATGCTGATAATAAAGTTTTATATTTTTAATAATATTAAAATAATTAACAAATACAAAATTAATTATAATTATTTAAAAAATTTAGATAAAATTTAAAAATTTAAACAAATTTTGATTAAATTAAAAAAAACCATAATACCTTTCACATTCTAATTTCTTATTTTTTGTTTTTGTTTTTCCATAAATCAATCAAAATACTAATTTAATATTTTATAAATAGATTTTCAAAAAACGAATTAGTTTTTAAAGAAAAATATCACTATGTTCTTTAGTTTTATTTTCTAGAAATAGAACCCTTTCAAAAAGAATAAAATATCTTTTTTTATTATATAAGACAGAAATTTTAATGTTTTTTTTAATACACACTAGTTGTTTTGAAAACTGAAAAAGAGAAATCCCATAGATAACACAAACAAACAATCTCTTTGTTACTAAGAACAATTTCTTTAAACTGACCTGTTATTTATGTTTGTAAAAGTGAGATGTTTTTTAAAACCTAAATGAAATATATGAAATTACCATCCTAAAATAAATAATATTTCACATACTTTTTTTTGCTTTTTTTATTATCTCATACTCCTATTCACTATTTTCTTTTCACTTACACCACATCCAATACACTGAAGGAATATAAATTATAAGACACACAAGCAGCTTTTTTTGCAGTTTTAGTTGTTATTTGTTAGTTCAAATTTAGAAGTTTTAAGGAGTTCCAGTTTCAGTTTTTTTTTTTTTTTTAGTTGTTAGTTTTTTTAGTTAGTTTAGCCTAGTACAGTTTTTTTTGTAGTTTGGTTGTTCTACTGATCACACTCCACCTACCCTAACTTACAGAGAATTTTTTATTTATTTTATTTTATTTTTTGTTATATATATAACTTGAAATATATTGGATTTTATTTTGTTGAGAAAAAGAATTTTTTTTTTTTCTTAGTTTTTGTTTAAAAACTCTTTTATAACACCCATATTTTACAATGAGAGCTATAGTTGTCAACTAATTAAATATCATATGAAGATTTTAAGAAAGTCTCACTTTTTTTTTCTTTAAAAAAAATAGTTATAATAGTTTTTTCTAATCTGATAAAGCCCTTTCTCCCCCCAATCAATAAATAATATTTATATAGAAAATAAGTTAGAAACTCTGTCCTTTTCTATATTTTTTATATTTTTTATATGGTTTTCATTCCCTTTATTCCCAATGCATCTTCCCCTATTTCCCTCCCAATCTCATATTCTATATATTCTTCAATAAGAATATAAATATCTTCAAATATAAATGTCTATTTTTTTTAAGAAAAAAATTATATTGTTTAATAGAGAAAATAATTAAAAATTTTTACAAATAACTTTTTTTTTATTATAGTCAAGAAATTGTCACACACACATTAAGAAACAACTTTTTTTACAAAAAATTTAGACACTTAACTCCCTTTGTGTTGTTTTTGTGTTTTAAAATTTTACTAGTAAAATTAGTTTCCGTATGTTAATTTTTTTAAATAGTCCCAATAGAATTATATATAAAAAATATTTTTTAATTTTTACTTAAATGTTTAACAACATTATTATATAGGTTTATTTTATTATATTTTTTTTAATGTTTTTGTCTCGTTTTGTTACTGTCACTAAAAAAATTTGAGTATTCGTGTTTAAAAAGAAAAAAAAAAAATTGACGCGTAATACTTTGTTGTTTTTTTTATTGTTAATTTTTGCGTCATCTAAAAAATTGTTTGTAAAAATTTCCTCCTCCGACTCCTATATGAGAGAGATAGATGGTGTGAGAGTGAGTAAAATATTTGTAATATGAGATGATTCCCCTCCTGACAGCTGTGTTTAATGAGTAAAAAAAACTTTCTTTTAAAGTGTAATTAGAATAAATGATGTCAACAAATGTTTGTATATCTTGTTTTGTTTTAACATTTTTTTATTGCTTAAGCAAAAAAAATACAACACAAACCCCAAAATTTTAAACACCCCACCACATTTAAAGTAGACAATCAAACTCTTCACTTCTTCGAATGTGAAGTTTTTTTTTGTTTCTCATGTTTTTGTGTTTAAATTTTTTGTTGTTATCCTCACTAATTGTTAACTCTATTTTTTTTAGTGTGTGTGTGTTATTATTAAAAAAACCCCTGCCCAAATTTCGCAAAAAATATTCTTGCAAATTAGAATTTTCTACCCAATAGATTTATAGAAATAAAGAGTGTTGTACTTATATTATACACCACGTAAAAAGATGGGTTGACGCCTCACAGTAGTTATAATGAAAAAGTATTCCCATACTCAAAAACAAACTAATGGTCCTAATCTCTCACTCTAATCGCTGAACCCTCGGTAAGCTCAAGAGAGTGCTTACAGAAGTTTTTAGTGATTTTTTTATAGGTTCAAATGAATCAGAATTTAAAGTAATAGAGTGTAGTTTTCAATCTTGATAAACCTGATAAAAAAAAAAATAAAAAATAAATAAAATCACTCAAAATAATTACTATAAAATTAAAAGAAAAAAAAAGAAAAAAAAAAAAATAAAGGAAAAAAAAAAAAAAAAAAAAAAAATAAAAAATAAAAAAAAGTAGATAAGAAAGAAAAGAAAAAAAAAAAAACTAAAAAAAAAAAAAAAAAGAATAAAGAAAATAAGATAAAATAAATAAAAACTAAATAAAAAAAACATATAAAATACTGTGCTTTTTTAACTTACTATTGTCAATCACACTGGTTACATCAACACACTAAATTTTTTTTTTACCCCCCCCCAACAAACAGATAAAAATTGCAATAAATCGGAGAGGGGAGGCTTTTTCCAAAAGATACACCTTGACCGTAGAGGAGATCTAACTCTTGGTGTGCTGTGCTCTCTGAAGAGGAAAGCTGATTTGGATTGGGAAAAGCTGTCAATAAGCCCATTGGAGCTTGGGGCAAGACACAAACTAGAGGAGAATGGAGCTTAGGTGGGAGCTTTCAAAAGGAGCTATATGTAAGGGGAATTCCTCTAATGTGGGTATGCTCTTTTGAGAGGGAGGTTGGGCTTTTATAGAAAAGAAATAAAATGAGAAGGAGGAGCTACAAAATGATTTTTGGGAGTGTGAGGGGGAGCTATATGTCTCTGAGTGAGGGGAAGCTACGAAAATAAAAAAGAATATATACTCAAAAAAAAACCCAAAACTCACTTTTTTTGTGTCTTTTTAGAGCATTTATGTTTTTTGTCTGACTTCGGAAGCTTAATAAGCTTTTGTCCTAATTTTGTAATATATCTTAGAGGAGCTTGAAATACATGGGAGCTTATTGGTTTCCACGGATATGGGGGGAGCTTGAGCTGAATTATTCGTTTTTCCATCAAATACAATTTTTTTGTAATAAAAAAAGATGTTTTTACTCACCGAACCTTCACAGTCGCCTACCGTGTGTGCCAAAAAAAAAAAAACACATTGTGCGGTGAAAAGGTGTGGAGGGAATCTGAAGTAATACTCCCGTTGTAAATAAATGCTTGAGAGGTCAATACCGCTTGAGGGAGCTTTTGGGGCTATTTTAGACTGTGCCTCATGAGTGCTGTGTAGAGGAGAGGAAGAATAGAGGAGAGGGAAGAGGATAATCAGCTTTGGTACTAGTGGAATTTGGTCTGAGCTTTTATGTATGTTTTTTTATAGAATCAGTGAGTACTACATCTTGAGTTGTTTCTTAAAAGTTATGAGCTGTATCAAACTGACTGTACTCTAAGACACTCAGAGACTCCTCTTTTCAACCTGTGGATGGGTAGGCTCAGTCTGTGATAACCAAAAGGGCACTGTGAGCGTGAGCTAATAACTACAATTGTTGTGGAAATAGAAAAAAAAAAAAAAGAAACCTGTCCTGTCACCCAGTTTGACTGATAGATGTTGTAGAGATTACAACTCAACTAACCAGCTTTTTTTATAACAGTCCACAGTTGGGGTCACAAGGGGAGAGTTGGTTTTTGTAAGCTTTAAATCTCTGGTGGGAGAGATAAAATCTTTGTGGGTGGGAGCACAAGACTGGTAATGAATTTGGTGAATTTTAAAAAAAAACAAAAAGAGAGCTGTTTGTTTCTTGGACAGTCTCTGTTCGTTGTTTTTTTTCAAACCTCCCGTGGTGGGGTAATTATTAAGGGTCTGATACTGGGAGGAGGGAGAAGCTTAAAAAAATACTACGGGGGCGTGGTGGAAACATGGTAGAGGGGTGCAGGCTACACTAATACGGCTAGAAATGGTCATTAAGAACAAATAGGAGGAAAGAGGACTATGGTCAGGGTCTAAAATCACAAAAGAGTGTAATAAATGTAAGTTTTTATAGGAGAGAGCGGAGGAGGGAGCTTGTGTGTTTGTTAATTTGTTATAGGGAGGGTAACGGTACATGAGTGGTGCTATGTGGGAGAGGAATGCTCTACCATGTTTTTTTTTGAGGAGCTTGTATGTTAGTGAGAAACATACCATAATGGACTACACTTGAGTCACACGTTTTTTTTGCCATGACTAGTGTACTCGTTTACATATTTTTTTTTCCTAATATAACTCACACGTGTGAATATATTGAAGTGGACTCAATATGTGTCGTGGGGGTGGTGTAAGTGACCTCCGTGGGGGGTGAATGTGATGGTGGTCAAATGGGAGGAAGGAGAAATACAATACATTTGTATTGTGGATAGGTTGATGATATTGGGTGACACCATATGTGGGTGAAGGAAACATGAATATTATTGTGACAATGTGTGGGGGGTGAACAGTGAATGTGGAGAACGATACACCCTGTGTCTGATGGATAATCTAGGGTAATTACTTCACTGGGAATTAGAGCCTATCTCCTATAGATAATGGGTAGATATTATAGATAATAGAGAACTCATCGCTATGGTGTTTACAATTTATATTATAACCCTTATATCTATTTTAATTTTAACCTTATTGAAAATGAAGTTTTATAACCGTCATCTCCTAATCCATAATCTTACATGAATGTAGGTCACCCAAGAAATAATACGTACCATTTTTTGTCGTTGTCACTACTCAATGATGATTTAGAATATCTCAGTAGACCAAACCCATGCAAGTCGTTGTTTAGCAGTATGGTTGCGTTTTTGCAACCTTTCCCCCCTTGAGTGTATATGCAAGTTGCAAGTGTAAAAAATAAAAAATTCCCTTCCCCCCTCAACAAGTCCCAAAAATATAAAAAAAACACCCAATAAGGTTATCTCTACACCCGACTCTAGTGTAACTCCTTCATTCTTCACCATCCTCCAACACACATAAAAAATCCCTCCACAATCTCAGGGTCTCACTCTACACTGACTAGTGGAAAAAATATAAAATAAAAAAAAAAAAAAAAAAAAAAAAAAAAAAAAAAAAAAAAAAAAAAAAAAAAAAAAAAAAAAAAGAAATAAAAAAAGAAAAAAAAAAAAAAAAAAATAAAAAAAATAATTAAAAAAGAATATAAATAATTAAAAATTAAAAAATTGTGCAAGAAAATATTAGTAAAAAATATAGGGAATTACACTTAAAAAAAATGAAGTAAAAAAAGATTAAATAAAAAAAGAAAAAAAGAAAAAGAAATGAAAAATTTAAAAAAATTAATAAGAAATTAATAAAAAAAAATAAAAGATAAATTAAAAAAAATAAAAAAATAAGAAAAAAAAAAAAAATTAAAAAAAGTCAATGAAAATAAAGAAAAGAAAAGAGTTGGAAAATAAAAAAATGAAAAATAAGTGGATATAAAAAAAAAATACGAAAAAAAAATTAAAAAAAAAAATAATTTATAAAAAATAAAAAAAATAAAAAAAAAAAAAAACTAATGTTTAAATTAAGTAAAAAAAAAAATAACGATCAAATAAGTAATCAAAAAAAAAAAAATATAAAATAATATTTAAAAAAAAGAAAAAATTAAAATAAAAAAAATAAAATAAAAAAATAAAATTAATGAAAAAAAGAAATAAATAAAAAAAAAAAAAAATAAAAAAATAAAATAAAAAAGAAATAAAAAAAATAAAATAAAATAAAAAAAAAAAATAAAAAAATACAAAAAAAAAAAACCTCCCCAAAAAAAAAAATAAAAAATAAAAATAAAACCACCAAACCCTAAAAAATGAAATTAATAAGAAAAAAATAAAAACCAAATATTAACATAAATTATATTATTATTATTATAAACTAATATTGAAAAATAAAATGTTATTATAGGGATAAATAATAAAAGGGAATAATAAATAAAAGGAATTTTGTATGAAATAAAATAATAAAACGCCCCAAAAAAAAAAATAGAATTAAAGATTGAAATTTTAATAAAAAAAAAAAATAAAAGAATAAAATAATAACTCCCCCCATATATTTATCCTCTCTTTCTCCCAATTTAATTAAAAATTTTTATAATTTATAATAAATCTGAATGTATTAATAAAATGAAAAAATAAAAAAATTAAAAAAAAAATAAATAAAAAAAATAAATATGAACAAAAATAAAAAATAAAGCATGCGTGGAATAAATATGAACATTCCCCAAATAGAAAAAACAACGATATGTTAAAATTAAACTAATAATTGAAAAATTTTACCAAAATTATTTAATATTTTCTTCATGAATTGGGTAATAACGCAATAGGAATGTAATGAGGTTAAAATATAAAAAAGCCCCGTTGACTTTACCCATTAAATATATATTATAACTAAAAATAAAAATTTTACCAAAAAAATGATTTCCCTGATACAAGAGGTGCATAATAAAAAAAAAAATATCAAAGACCAAATAGAGCGATATAAAAATTGCATCCTATTTCCCCACTCCTAAGAAATAAAGCATAATTAAAATAAAAAAAAAAATAACTTGCCCCCAAATAAGAAATTTGAGTAAAATGTACCTTAGAGAAGCTTCACCTCCCCTGGTTAGTTCAAAAAAAAAACCAAATTTTTTTGAGTTAAATTGTCCTAGTTAAAAAAACCCGAAAAATGTTATAACCCCCAAATTAACAACCGCCCAACGCGTAAAAAAAAGAATGATTACAAACCAAAGATCATTAAAGTAAAACAAAAAAAATTTAAAGAAATTAAACAGTTTGATATTTTACCCATAAATTAAAAGATTTATAAAAATTTTTATATTTAAAAATAGGATATTTTAAGTGTAGAAATTAATTAAATAATAATTCTATAGTATAATAATTTAAAAAGATTAAGGTAAGCTATATTTTCAAAAACCCAAAAAAACATATAAAAGTTATAAACGAATAAAAATACAAATATATAGAAAAAGGAAATTAGATAAAGACAAATTTTAAGTAAAACACAAAGAATAGAAAATTTAAAATATCTAAATTGCAAAATTCTAGTTTTCTAAATTTTTAACAAACAAAACAAATTAAAGGAGTCATGATTTTTTATTAAAAAAACAAAAAACATTTAAAAAACAAATAATGTACAATTTCAAAGGAATGTGAGTCCACCATTTTGGTAAGAAATATAAATAAAAAACTAGACAATTATCTATAAAAGAAAAAAAAATTTTTAGAAAAAAAAAAAAAAAATATCAGTAAATAAAAACAATACAAGGCCCAAAATAAATTTTTTAAAAAAAAAATAAAAATAAAAAAAATTAAAAAAATAATTTTTAAGATAAACTAGTGATTATTCTCCATAAACAATAAAAATACTTATTATAAAAAGAAGAAAAATTATAGAAAAAAAAATATAAATAAAAAAAATTTAGTAATAATGTATAATAAAAAACAAATCAAAAAAAAAAAAATAATATGATATTAATAAAAATAATCATGAGAAAAAAGAAATAAATAAATAATTTTAAATTAATGAGGATGTGAATACAAAAAACAAAGAATAAAAAAATCAAAAAAAAGTAATTCCTTAAATAAAAAAAAAAATAAAAAAAAAATTTAAAAATTCCCCATTTAAAAATCAATGTAACTATCTGTTTCTCACATCCTCTAACCTCAAAATTCAAAATTAACTATTAAAATAACCTTTTTATTTTTTAAAAAATAAAAAAAATCTATTACCTATAAATCCCCCTTTAAACATAAATCCCCCTGCAACATCCAATCCAACCCCCCCAAATTTTTTGATTCCTTTTCCCTTATCCTATTTCCTATTTTACCTTATTAAATCCCACATGGACCCCTAACTTAACATCCCTAATATCTAATAATATCTTACCCCACCCCTAACACCAAAAATTAAATCCCCCCCAAAAATCAAAAAACCCACCCCCTAAAACCCTCTATAACCATATATTATCACCCCTACCTTCTAAATTCTTACCCCCCCCCCAACAAAAGCCCCGTCCCCGCCCCCATTTAAATCCAAAATCCCCAGTAAACCCCGCCCCCAAAAATTTCTTTGTATACCCTTAGTAGTAACCATACAACCCCCCCCTAAATAATAAACCCTAATAATCTCAGTACATTAAACTAATCAAACTAACCTCTAAAAAGATACTATGCCTATAATCCTCAATACACTACCCAAGTACTTACCCCCCCACTTAACCGTCCCATTCCCCCTCTTTTCCAAACAAACAAAATAATTGATTCACATATAAAAAACTCATTATGGATAACCTAAATCATAAACTAAAATCCTCCCTAACAAAAATTAATTCATTCAAAAAGAACCCAATCTTAAAAATAAATTATTCAAAATCTCCCCCCTATTAAACAACACAAATAAAACCCTTAATTCCCACAACATAAATTTTACCTCCCAACATTCAAACTTTCCCCAAAAAAACAACCCAATATCCACCAACCCCCCCCCTAACGATCAGCCCAAATAAACATATTCACAAACAACCCTCTTAAAATTATCCCAACATACCTGCCTTACCCCATAACCCCATTACCCACTAATAAATATTAATCCTAACCATAAAATCCCTCATTCCCCCCCCCAACCATTAACTAAAAATCCCTATTTTTACATTATTATAATACCTTAAATTACCCCAAAAAATATATAAAAATATACCACAAGCCCCCCCAAACCAAAAATTTTTTACCAAAATTTTAAATAAACCCCCAAATCATAACCATAAAAACACACAAACCCCCCCCCACCTATTAATCCCACTTCAAATTCACAACCACCTCGCCGCCCTCACAATCCTTCCCACTTTAAACACATAACCACAACAACCCCCCCCACCACAAATACAAACCTCGCCCTAATAACCCCATCCTAGACAAAATTCCCACCCTCTTTAAAACATAAAGCACATTAATCCCTTTCCCCCTTGTCCAACAACATATATAAACCGCCATTTAAAGAAATAAAACCAAATATTATAACTTCTTACATACCAACCCCACCCCCCCCCATCCCAACAACCCAACCCCATTCCACCACCACCTAAATTTCTCGATTTTACCAAAAACCCAAAACAATAACAAAAAATCCATTTCTTAACTAATATAACCAATTTTCACCAAAATTTATACCTCCCCCAACCACCCATCCATACAAAACAAAAACAAAAATCCAGCATAAAATCAAACCATATACCATTCTTTTAAAAAAAATTAACCCCACAATCAATACCACCCAACAGAAAAAAAAAAGGCCCCCCAGAATAACCGCCTACAAACAACTCATTCTAAACCCTTCACCCCACCCTTTAAACATAATCCCTCACCATCTCTACCCTTAATACTTTAACTCACCCCACAACTCCTCCGCCCAAAAACTCAACATTCCAACCTATCTACCTTCTCCAAATAACCCCATACTTCTCAAACTAAAATGATACCCCCCCATCCTATCTACCATTCCAAACCCCCCTACCCTCCCCCCCTCTCATATATCAAAATAATTATAACCTCACCATAACCCCCTCACCAAACAAACCCCCCCCATAACAACTACTCCCCCATTCCAAACCTTTACTTATACAACCCCATCCTACTCTAGCAATACACACCTCTCACATAACCCCAATCAAAAAAAAACGTCACCCTCCTAACTTTTATACATAAAAACCTTCAACAAACAAACCATAAATAACAAATATCCACACCCGGTAAACATACCCAAGGCTCATAAAAAATAGACAATCCCCCTTATCCTAACATCCCAAAAATGCCATACCAAAACACCAGAGCCACCCAGCGGCCGACTTCAAAACTCGAAACAACACTACTACAAAAACTTCCCATACTTAATAAACTATCAATCCACCACCCCAAAACTCAACCTTACCAAACCCCCCCTCCCCTAACCACTTACCCCATCCCTAATGTCCCCTTTATTGCCCCTATACCACACCCACCAACCCCCCGCCACCAAAGAAGAAAGCACACCCCACCTCCCCCCTAAAATTACCCCTACAAAAGCCACCCAAAGGAAAGAGTCCCCAGTACCCATCACACCCTCTCCCCCAAAAACCAAACTCCCTTATATTATATCATAAGACGCACATATTATACCCTGAGATCGAGTAAGTAACCCGTAACTTAATGACAAGGATGAATAGCCCGCCCCTTGTTAGCCCTTCATACCCTTCTTCTATAAGTACCATACATACACCCGCATACCTTTCTACTTTACTATTCCCCCAATACTCATATTTTCCCTTATTTTTTCCTCCCAAATAGCATTATACCTTCCCAATTCCGCCCCCCATTTCTTTATCTCACGATGGACATCCCGCCCCCCCCCAACCATTCACATCCGTCCGCCCGCATAACCCCCGCGTTAATCCGACCTGCTCCCCCCCCCCCTCAACACCCTCCCCCCATTACCCTCCTTACTACGCCCCCTCTTTTTTCCCACCTCGCCTCATTCAACCCCCCCCACCCCCCTCACCCATACCCACCTCCCCCACCCTCAAACCCCCTCCCCACCCCCCCACTACCCTATACCCACTCTCTACATCCCCCCCCCTCACCCATCCCCGAAACCCCCTCCCCGTGTCCGCCGTCTCTTAACCCTTCTCAATCCAACCCTATAAAACTCCACCTTTCTACCCCTTAAACCCTGCACCACCTCTAATCCCCCCCCGCCCCTCCCCCCGCCGCCATATCCCTCTCCTCCCCCCGCCCGTACCGTGCTCTTCCCCGCATACTTAACCTCATCCCGCCTCTGTGTATGCTCCCACGACCCCCTCTCAAAACGCTTCCCCCCTCCCTCTCACAGAACCTTCGCCTCTCAACTGACCCCTGCCCCCTTTTCCCCTACTCGGCCCCCTACCCCCCCCTTCCATACCCAAAAACCCCTTTTCCCGGTCGACCCATAACAACCTGTCCAATAATTCGACCGCTCCCCTACCACTCCCCCCCCGCCAATCCTATACCCGCAATCTTTCCCACCCACTCCAACGCCACCCTAGAACTTCAAGACACCGTCCTCGCCCCCCCCAAAAAAATCCCCCGATCACCCGCCACATCATTTTCCCCACGATTCCACACTCTCCCCTTCCGTCCACCACAAATAATATCCCTACTCCAAAATTCACCTTTACAAAAAACTTAATCACTCCCCCCCCCCCCCCTAAACTACTCCCAAAACAAACCCAAAATCACAAACAAACTCCCTGAAAGCATCCACCAGCCCCACTCCCCCATTCCCCCGTCCCCCAAACTCCCACGTTGCACACCCATGATCCTCTACCCACCTCAAAACACCCCCTTTACCAAACCCACACTGCCTCCCATCCCAGCCTTCCTCAACTAATCCTCTAACCGACCTCAACTTCTACTTAACCCAAACCCCCCTCCCCATTCCCACCCCACCACCACCTCCCCCTAAAACGCCGTACCACTAAAAACTCTAAACCGCCCCTCAACCTTCCCCTCCACCCCGCGCGCCGCGCCTAACCCACCTCCACCCCCCATTTGCCTCCCCCCCCATACCGCCATTCACGCCTCCCCACTCTAAACCCGCCCTCCTCAAACCCTCTACCCTCACCCCGCCACCCCCACTCCTCACTCCTCGCCCTCCACCCCTTCTCCTACCCCACCCACAATGCTCCCCACCCCCTTCCCTCCCCTCTACCACCTCCTGTGTGGGTGACTCCCCCCGCCAATCACCCCCCCTGAACCCCGCCAACCCCATTTCCCATGTAACCCCCGGCCCACTACACTGCCCGCGCCCTCCCCATCCAATCCACCCCCCCCACCTACCGCCCCGACCAACCACACCCCGCCAACTAACCTAGTCCCATACCGCCCATCCTTACCACCATAACACAACGCCCCAACTAAACCCCCCCCCCACTTTCATCCCACTCCCAACTTGACAACCCACACCACCCACACAGAAACTCCCCACTCCCTAACCCACCGCCAACCCCTTCCCACGCCACCTCCACCTCAAAAAGCAACCCCATCAAACATATACCCCCCCCTGATCCCACTTCCCCCCCACCCCCTAACGCACCTCAAATTTCCCTCCCCGACAACCCTTAAACACCCCTGTCCAATACAAACCCACACACTACTCAAATACTCCCAAAATAATACCCCCTCCCCACCCCCGCCACCTCCCAAATCACTATAACCACCCCCCTCCCCATACCCCACCTTCTGCAACCTCGCCCCACATAAAATCTTACCCCCAGACAAACTCTCAAACTAACCGCCCCTCCCGGATACTACCCCAAACCACACCCCCACTCAACAAAACCACCCTCCAAACTAACTTCACCCTCCCCCCCGATACAACTCCCCCCCCCAACGACCCCCTCCCTCCGCCCCAACAACTCTACACCCCCTGGGTTCACCCGCCCAACGACAACCCCTCTCAACCCACTCCCCTCAAATAACCCCAACCCACCCCCCTCCCCCCGCCGCTCCCCCCCCCCAACCCCCCCCGACTGACACCTCCCACGCCCCGCCCCCCCACAACCCACACTCCCGACCCGATTAAGAACCCCGGAACCCCAACCCAAACCACCTCCAACCCACCACCCCCCACAACAAACCCAAACCCTAAAACCCCCTACAACCCCCCAATACCCAACACCTAATTCCAAAAAATCCCACCACTATTTGTGCAACCAATACAACTCCCTACACCATACATACAGCCAAAATTTCACTTCCCCCCCCCTAGACCAACACAAATCCCCATCCAATATTACTAATACCCAAACCTACTAGATAAACAAGGGGACCCCAACCACTTTCCAATAACCAAACCCAGTTTACAAACACGTCAAACCCTCAAACATCACACCTTTCCTAAGGCCATATACCATCCAAGGGACCTTCAGGTCCCCCCCACAGTGAAGTATAACCTTCCACAAACCATGTGTATTAACATGTGCGATTGCAGCGGGATCACCTGCCTCCCATAGGTTTTCCACAAACTAATCTCAATTACAATCCAAATGCACACCCCCCAACTTAAAACTATGTCAACCCCCAGTCACGAAGTAACACCCAACGTAACCTTGTTTTCCAGACAAGCTGGCCTGAATCTATTATGGTGATATCTTTGTAAAACATAAAAATGGTAAATCAAATTGTTGGTTCATTGATCTGTGAGGTAACACACGAGCGAGAGTATAAAAATATAGCATAATTATAGTATATACGCATGTAAGAATTTAAGAATGATTATATAATACTTGTGCGCTCTCTCTGAAATGTGAGAAGCACATGTACACTATGTGCGATATATATATAATGGGGAGGTAACTACACCTATCTTATTTGTCTAGAAAAGAAAATAATGCTGTAATAGCAATATACTTCTACATACCCCCACACTTTCGTCCTACCCCATTAATCCGCCAATGTAATAAACCGCATCACTTTCACTCCTAAATTTACCACCCATGCACATAATTTGTCCCACTCTATAAATAACGAAACAATTATTTAAACTTACATTATTGATTAATGTGTTGATCGTACCTAAGATTTCCCCAAAAACAACACGCCAACATAAACAGCCCACGTCTTTCCCTACCCAACAATAAACATGCTGCCCTGTGTTCCGAAAATTAAAAATATTCAGGTTGCACCAGGTACCCCATGAGCATTGCATGGAACCTAGAGGCTGACTTGATCATGCAAACTCCTGGTTCCAGCATTAGTTGGTCAGTGAGGTAGACTCCGAATGCCGCCATCACGAAAGATAAGGCGTCTGTGGCCAGAGGAGCTACATTATGCCCCCTCAAAATCTGACTTTATAATAAAAACAGAGGGGCAATCCATTGTTTTAAAGTGCCAGGGAAACTGTGAACTTTTCCCCATACTATTTCCAAGTTTAAAACAAACTACTTGAAGTCATGTGACAAATAACAACATAGCTTGAAAAAAAAAACCAGTATTACCTCATATTACTACTACACAACTGACACACATAGGATAATATTAATAAAATATGTCACTACAAGGTTCATATTGATAAATTCTGTACATATAAATTGTAATTACAATTGATTGTGATTCCTGGTTCACTTTGTATTTGAATCAGGACACATATATTAGTAAAAGTAATTAATACATATTTATATTTGAAAATTTACCAGTGCCTCATTTAAGATAGTCTTATAGAGTGTTAAATGTGTGTGAGTGTCACAGTGTTGTCAAGTTTGGTGGAATAAATTAAATTGTTTATCTGTCTGTTGTTGTTATGACTTACACTTCATCATACACATACCCTAGACATATAACGTAGTCATCACAATATTCCAGAATAATTCTGACTGAGTTATAATGTGGTAGCAAGTAAGGTTATCTGTAAAACACTACACCTATTAGATACAGATACCTTCACAGCTGATCTCAGTCAGTACACTAAGTCCCTATAAATATTTATAACATCCCACTTTACCACATATATTGGGGTCTCGCTCCAGGGATATTGAACTTTCTCCTGTTATAGATATTGGGAATAATAAGAATTAAAAGGTATCCTTGGGTGGGAATAAATAAGGTTGAGCTCTCAGTGCCTGTAGTGTCCTTAGATAATTATTGAAAGATTGAATTGTTTACAATTGCATGTTAGACAATGGCCGACTTGGCAAAATTTCGATCTGCTGCTGTACAGACTGCGAAAGAGTTAGGAATGGACGGGCAAATTATGATTGCTTATGTCACTGCTGAATGTGACAAATATATTGAACGGGAAGAAAGAAGATTAGAAAAAGAGGCCGAAAGAAAGTTAGAGGCTGAGGCTAAGAGGTTGCAGATTGAGGCTGACAAAGAGGCTAAAGCATTGGAAGCCGAGGAAAGAAGACGGGCTGCAGAAAGGGAAGCCGAGGAAAGAAGATTGACTGCAGAGAGGGAAGCATAAAAGGAGGAGAAGAGATTACAAAGGGAACATGAGTTACGACTAAGGGAGTTTGAGTTTCAAGGCCATGCTCCTGAAAATGGTGCCAGTCCCTTTACCTCTGATGCCACTGCTAACCAGGGAGCCTCAACCTCAGCTATGAATTTTCATTTAGATCATTTTGTTGAGAAAGACGATGATATTGAGAGCTATCTAAATAGATATGAACTATTAGCTACACATATGGGTTAGAGAGAGAAAGGTGGAGCTTAAAGTTATCTCAAGGTCTTCGTGGGGCAGCTTATGAAGTTTTTGCCAAAATGAGCAGAGGTGATCAGGAAAATTATGACATGCTAAAGCAGGCTCTTTTGTTAAGATATGAAAAGAACGCAGCATTTTATAGGAAAAATTTTAGGAATGCTAAACTACTGTCAGGTGAAACCTATCACCAGTTTTCTGCACGGTTAGAGACATACTTGGAGAAATGGACTTCTCTGGGGAAAACCCAAGATCTTAAGGAAATGGTCCTTATAGAACAATTAAGAGAGTCCATGGCTCCATACCTGAGAAAGTTTCTCATGGAACAAAGTGCAGAGAGGCTGGGTGAGTTGCTAAATGTTGCAGAAAGGTATCAAGCGGCTCAGGCAGAGGTATCAGGTAATAAAAAGAAACAGGTGGATAATTTTAGGGCACCACAGAACTTTAATAAATTTGATCCTAGAGATCAAAACAAAGGTAAGTACCAATTTGATAGGCCACGGTATGACAATAAAAATAAAACCCCACAATTCGATGAAAGGAAATATGATGAAAGAAAATCTTTCAACCAAGGGAAAAGGTGGTGTAAAAATTGTAAGATGAACAATCATGACACTGACCGTTGCAGAAGGAACCCTATAGTTATGGCAACCCTTCACGTCAGGTCGACCTCAAGAAAGGAGGAGGATATTATGTTAGATACCACTCCAGAAGAGATGAGGAAGGCACAGGCTGGGGATAAGACCCTCAAGCCTTGTTTCAGGAAATTGTCAACTTGTCATACAACTCCAGGCAAGGGAGATTTTTACATGAAAAACAAGTTGATGTATAGGAAGACTGGAGCTAGATCCAAAGGTCAGGGACAGCTGGTACTTCCTAAGAGATATAGGTCAGACTTAATAAGGAGCCTACATGTGAAACCAGATGGGGACCATGAGAAAATTGGTACCATCATCCAAAAGGTGGCTCACAATTATTATTGGCCCAAGGCAAGATGGGACATTGAGAATTTTGTAGAAAGGTGTAGCATAGCACATGAGGGAACACCCACAAGTGGGAACATTGATCAGGACCTGGACACGCCACGGGGCAACCGTAGGCCTGACAATAGAAAGAAAAATAAATTTGATAAAGTGGACCAAATGGAATGGGAAGCCCCTTTTCACGGACAAGCTTCAATTAACTGTTTTACAATGGCCACTATGCAGAGAGTGCAAAAAGATGTCTTACCCCAGGATAAGCCGAAAATCCCTCAATCGGACTTAAACAAACTGGAGGAAGAAGATGTAGAGAGGAAATCTCTCATCAAGAATTTTAAGTGGGGAGAAAGCCCCAAGAGGAAAATTGGTAGCGGTCGTTTTGTGCATGATAATTCTGGGAAGAAAAATCATCACTACAGAGCTTCGGGTGGAAAGGACCTGGCATGTGCCAGGAGAAATAAGTTTCCGAATTTAAAAGTCCATATGTAACTCTGTTAAGAACGTGGACTGACGAAAAGGCAGAGGAAAATATTACATCCTCATACCAATATGTGAATGAGCTGACCACTCGTTTAAAAACTGGCTGGAAACTTGCCAATGAAAATTTGAAACAAGCCAGGAAGAAACATGCTGCCTATTATAACAGGAAAGCTAAAGACAGAGATTTGGCTGTGGGAGAGAAGGTACTGCTTCTTCTCCCCGGTAGTCAGAATAAGTTACAAATTGGATGGCAAGGTCCATATACAGTTCTAGAGAAGGTGTCTAGAACCAATTATAAGATAGATAAGAAGGGGAAAGAAAAAATCTATCATGTGAATCTCCTGAAGAAATATTTGGAAAGAGAACATCAGGAAGAGACACACTTGTTGACCTTGTCCATTGCCATGGAGATGAAAAAGGAACCACTTTCATCATTTGAATATCCATTACACCCCTGTGAGACAGCGGCACAGGTGAAAATCAGTACACATTTAACGAAAACTCAGAAAGAGAGAGTGCAACAGGTTCTAGATAATCATGCAGAGGTGTTAACAGACCGACCAGGGCATACAAACTTATTGGAATATGATATGAAGCTGATAGACCTCACACCTGTATGTATGAAACCCTATTCGATTCCTTTTGCTAAGGAGAAAGCTTTGAAGGAAGAGATAGACTATTTGTTGAAGGAAGGAATTATTTCACACAGTGAATCTTCGTATAGTTCCGGTGTTGTACTCCTAAGGAAGCCCTCTGGAGAACATAGACTCTGTATAGATTACAGGAGACTGAATGCTATTACAGAAGGACAGGTGGATCCATTGCCGGATACAAATCAGTTGTTTGCCAGACTAAATAAAGCTAAATATTTCTCAAAAGTGGATCTGAGTAAAGGATACTATCAGATTCCAGTAAAGCCTGAGTTTAGACCATACCTAGCTTTTAGTACCTCAGAAGGACACTATGAGTTTAATAGATTGCCATTTGGATTGAAGAATGCGCCTAGTGTCTTCTCTAGAATGATGAGAAAATTATTGGACCCTCTGAATAATTCATGTATCACAAATTTCATGGATGATATCCTTATAGCAACAGAAACATTTGAGGAACACATTGACTCTCTGAACAGGCTGTTTAATCGACTTAGGGAAGCGAATTTAACAGCCCGACCAACCAAATGTTGCGTTGGATGTAAAGAATTGGAATTCTTGGGACACACAGTTTATCAGGGAAACATGACCCCTGACCCAAAGAATTTAGAGAAACTACAGAAAGCCCCGAGACCACAAACCAAGAAGGACGTGAGATCCTTTGTCTCATTACGTGGTTTCTACCAGAAGTATATCAAAAACTTTAATTCCATATGTGCACCGTTAACTGATTTGACACGTAAGGGAAATCCAGATCGAATTACATGGACACCACAATGTGAAATGGCTTACCAAGAATTGAAGGAAAAGCTCACAAGTAAACCTATTTTGAAATTACCTGACTTAAGTCAAGAATTCATAGTAAGGACGGATGCCAGTAATATTGGGTTAGGTGCGACTCTGCTACAGAAATCAGATGCATTGGATGGGGAATTAAGCCCAGTGGCATATGCTAGCAGAAAGTTGAATAAAGCTGAAACCAATTACTCAACTAGCGAAAAGGAATGTCTTGCAGTAATATGGGCGATAAAGAAATTCAATATTTATCTGTATGGGAAGGCATTTAAGTTGCAAACGGATCACAAACCTTTGTCATTTCTAGCACAGGCTAGACATGAGAATTCTAGATTACTCCGTTGGTCATTATTGATGCAGCCATTTGAGTTTAGCATAGAGTATATAAGTGGAAAAACAAATCTGGGAGCGGATTTTTTAAGCCGCCATCCGTGTGATGAGAATCACCCTAAACCCCAGGAATAATAAGAAATTTCTCTATGTGTATATAGAATTATAGACTGATATATAACGTCTGTTTTAAGTGGGGAGGATTTGTCGTGAGAAATTCTAATCCACATATATAAATTAAAACGTAAATGTAAAGCCTAACAAATAAATTTAATAAAAGGAAAGAAGAATGGTAAAGAACAGTGCTGTCACAATGACTGTACTCGAAATCCCCCTTGTTTTCTAATTCGTCTGCAAATTGTAACGTTTCACGTTGATAGTAAAAGCCTACTGCTTCAATACCCGCTTTCTACGATAAAACGTGTACTGCCTTTCTAAGAAAAACCTTGAGATACGCAAGCTGACCTATATTTAATATTCCATTCATGTCATTTTATACACTAAGTTATCATAAACGAAAGACAGATGGACTAAGGATAGAAAGAAAGGGAGGGGCTGAAAGCCGGAACGCAGGCAATACTACCACAGTCTCGCGATACACAATTACTACCATCACGCGTGTAAGGCCACAAGCACTAGCTTTTTTTCAAATCGACAGTGATAAAAAACACTACCCATACAGAGAGTTAGGTTTTAAAAACTTACAAAACGCTTATTAGGAAACATGACATTCTACTGTTTCATGTCTAAAATCCTGACATTAGTCTGACAGTACAGCAGGACAGGTGGCGGTTCTAAACATAAAAAATAAAAAAACTACACGACTATCCTGGAAAATACATATTTTGAACGCAGCCCCTTAGCCCCATTAAATTTATATATTTGGGTTCCTTAGGACTGGCTGACAAAGAATATGTTAAACGTTACGCAAATAGTCTAGGAATTAACAAATTATAGCCAAAAGAAATAGTGAGGGATGTCAGACAACACCAAAATCAGAATCGCTCAGTGGCAGATTTTCACACCACCATTGTACGGGAAATAGGCTGACATGTTACCTCCTATTTGATTGGCGGAAAGTAAATGTAAGGCTAAACACGATTAGTCGGGCTATAAATACTATCTTTTGTTGTTAGGGGAGACGGAAGGAAGGGTACTTTTTTTTGAAAAGCTGTGTAAACATGGCACGATTGGTTAGACCCGCCAATATAGTCAATCAGAGGCGTCAGGTCAGCACCACATTTTCAAATAAACTTACTAAAGAACCAGTGCGTTGAGCGCCAGTGCATATTTTTCTAAATAAAAGCCTGGGACATCGGCAGATCGAAATTGTGCTATATTCATTGCCAGTCAACGTAACTGTGTATTATTCCATGAATTGTGGTAAGCTTGAAATATTTGATATCTTTTTAATGAAAATTGAATGTAAATTGATAATTTATGTCTGTATATATGTGTGGTTCAGTAGCGAACATGAGGTAAAGCCTATATAGTGCTCCAACCTGAACAGAAGGTGTCGGAGGAAAGTAAAACTACATGGAATTGCCAAACAGTACACTGACACCTATCTTATTGACTAGAAAGAAATCATGCTGGAATTGCAGAGGCGTAGTAACCATTAGGGAGGAGTATACTGGTGAAAATTGTTTCAGATGAAGATAGCAGTTGGCCTACCGCTCTGAACTCAGTGTTTGTTATGTATTGTGTTCAGTCTGGAAATTTATTATAAATTAGTTCTGAAATAGGAGGTACAACCTTTTTGTTTCAGGGACCGTGGTCCTAAAGTTATTGAGCAGCACCTGGTCGGAGCTTTGCTGAACCTAGAGGCTGACAGCATACTCCTGGGTCCAGATAGTGACCAGTGAGGTGTCTCCAGAACATGCTATCGAGCAGAGGAGTCTTTCCTGCCGCCATCACGAAAGATAAGCGTCTGTGGCCAGAGGAGCTCAACATTATGCCCCCCCCCCCCCCCAAAATCTGACTTTATCATAAAACAGAGGGAAAATACAGTGTTTAAATTGATAGGAACTGTGAACTTTTCCCCATACTATTTCCAAGTTAAACAAACACTTGAAGTCATGATGACAAATAACAACATAGCTTGAAAAAAAAAACCAGTATTACCTCATATTACTACTACACAACTGACACACATAGGATAATATTAATAAAATATGTCACTACTAGGTTCATATTGATAAATTCTGTACATATAAATTGTAATTACAATTGATTGTGATTCCTGGTTCACTTTGTATTTGAATCAGGACACATATATTAGTAAAAGTAATTAATACATATTTATATTTGAAAATTTACCAGTGCCTCATTTAAGATAGTCTTATAGAGTGTTAAATGTGTGTGAGTGTCACAGTGTTGTCAAGTGTGGTGGAATAAATTAAATTGTTTATCTGTCTGTTGTTGTTGTGACTTACACTTCATCATATACATACCCTAGACATTTAACGTAGTCATCACAATATTCCAGAATAATTCTGACTGAGTTATAGTGTGGTAGCAAGTAAGGTTATCTGTAAAACACTACACCTATTAGATACAGATACCTTCACAGCTGATCTCAGTCAGTACACTAAGTCCCCTATAAATATTTATAACATCCCACTTTACCACAGACAGCTTTTACTTCCCCTATCAAGAATAGATAAGTTTCTCTACACACACACAGCTATGTGACAACAAGACACACAAACGTGAAAAACTACGGATAAATCGGTATGGGTCTGACCAACACACTAAAGTAAGTTTATTTGTAGTTTATTATCATTTAAACTCGACAACATCAAAATATCTAAAGGAAAAAAAGATCAAAGAGTCATTTACATGCATATGAAATAAAGCAGAAAAAGTGCACCCGCCCCGAATGGAGGAAAAAACCCTAAAATTATTAACCCAAAGGTTGAAGGTTAGCACTATATTACAAAATGAACAGTAGTGGTACTCTGTGAGACCCAGTAAAATAAACAAACTTTTAGACAAATCAGATATATGGATAGTTTTCCCGCAAACAAGAAAATACTCGCACACTCTTTCAAGCAGTGGCAACTATCACACTCTTACCCAATTGCCTGGTATGGTAGGTCTGTAATATCCTTGGTAATAGAATTACTCCATGAATATATTATCTATTTTCACTTAATAATCTGTCACCCCAGTTGTCGCAGATCAAATGGGCCCCCGTCCATCCCCATAAATTTGTTAATGAGGTGAACGCCTAATATGATGCTTCTCCTAGAAGTGTTATTACAAATAGTTAAAACTGTGAGAGTTCTTGAGGTTCACTCTTTAACGGGAAAAAATACTTGCAGTATTGGGAAACATCTGGTTGCTAAATATAATGTTCAAATGATGATGATGGTTCTTCTATCGGCCAACTCTGTATTAAAAGCGCCGATTCTGCACAGTGTAGGTGTTCAGAGAGGTATATTCCCCTTGAATTTCGACTGTCAGGAGTCAGGATAAAATAATGTTCACTACTGTGGCTGGTAAAAATATAAATCTGGGCTTGGTAAGTCCAGCGTTAAAAATGTATTGCCCTCCAATACTCTCTGGCGAGTGCCCGTTTACAAATGAAATCGGTGACACACAAGCCAAGAAAAGGAGAAATAACAAATCCGGAAAAAGAAAAAAACCGCTGCCCGCCCTTGTGATCAGGTCTGCGAAGAATACAAGAAACATTTATTTTAAAAAAATGCTACTACTATATCTATACACAAATGGGACAAGACGATCTCTTCTCCACTCTGTCAGTCCTGATTAAATTTAAAAGGCACACGGTGTTTTCCTTACGCCTACAAGTTAACAGATGCCGCTGGCGCTGAGTTCTATCGGACTGAATTATTTTAATTCGCCCGCCCCTGCTCGCGCCGGCGTTCAGCGTATAATGTTAATTATTATTTAATCTCTCCATAAAATTTTCGGCGTCTGTTAGTTCGTCGTATGGTATCAAAAATAATAGACACTATAATGACAAATATGCACAAATGAAATATAACATGTAATCTAGACTCCAGCAACGGACTAAGGTATGCGGGTGCCGTGATTTAACATTTTAATAGAATATCTGGTAGGAAATCGCTACGCGTTACTTTATTTCACTCGTTTGACTAGCAAGAAAAATCTAAGCGAAGAATAAATGTTAAAAGCTATCACTTCTTAAAACATTAGCACTATTATCCTTTTACCAGAAAATTCAGAAATTAAAATCTCAACGAACACTAGTACACCATATTCCAACAAGAAAGACTGATTCTAGGACTGCGCTAGACTATTCAAAATTCTGACTGACAACTGATGATGGGGTTAAGAAAACGACAGTATATATATCATTGAATTTCTCGGATCTCTAATGATGTTAATTTCGCGTCCCGGTGAAGCTAGGCGTATCAAGATAAAAGACTTACGGTCGGTCGATGAGGTTTCTCGTCGGGAGTTTTCGACCGGCATCAAAAGACTTTCTGTTCGACTAGCGGGTTCCCTTGTAAAATGCCCGCTACTCAAGATCAGAGCCCCAAGGGGAGTTCTAGTTTTCCCTGAGTCAAACTTCAAAAGGGGTCTGTGTTTCGTCTCTCTCAAGCTGCTTGCCTGTCTGAGAAGTATTGTGATTGACAGATGACTTTCGCGTGAGTGGACGAGGTAAACACAGCCTGATTTGCTTTCCTGTTATGACTGAAAGGTCACGCAGTTTGTAAACATTTCGTTAGCTCGTGTTAAAAGAAAATAAGGCGGAACAAAATGGTACGTTGCAGAAATAGTTGGTATATATGCCTGTTTAGCTAGCAAATCAGAGGGCAGCTATTAGGTTGCAATAAGCTATCATATTGTATTATAGACTCTTTTTCCATTACACGTCACAGACAACTGCACCTTCAGTCATGTCTACAATGTGACTAATATGAGGTTGTGCTTGAGGCAGGCAACCTCATCAAGTAAAACAGATTGCTACAGAAACACCGCCACATGAGCACGTGACTGTTTGGTGCAGACTTCCTGCAAGGGGTGAATACATTCTGTATAAGAAATGCAAAGGAAAAAAGATGATGTAATTAATCACATTTTAAAATCTTAGTTGCTGTTTTTTGCGGCAAAGTTGGGTTGTGAAAATCTGAGTGAAATTTAATGCTAACTAAATATTTCTTCTGCTTCATCTTTGATCTTTAGCCGCCGATTGTCAAATCAGTCAGTGGCTATCACTCCTGGTGGCGTCTTGGAGGGCAGCAACAAACTGCTTCCACTTTGCTCGGTCGGCGGCCGACCTTCGTGCAGTGCTCCAGCTCTGGTTCATTCTTTGTATATCGTCCTCCACAGTTCTTCGCCAAGTTGTTTTTGGTCGGCCTCTATTTCGCTTTCCTTCAAGGATCCAAAGCATAGCTGTTCTTATGGTGGCATTAGGGTCTCTTCTGAGGACGTGGCCAACCCAACTCCAGCGTCTGCCAGCTATGATGGTATGCATGTCCTCTTGGTTGCTCGGAGTAAGCAGTTCTTGATTGGTGATGGTATTTTGCCAACAGATTCGGAGAATTTTTCTTAGGCAGTGTGAGGATTTACTGTGATTTTATTTTCAATGGGCCCCTTTCTTTTTCTCTATGTAATTAATTGCATTTTATTTATGAGGAGTTACTGTGGGTTTTAATTTCAATTTCGCTCCAGTTCTCTTCTCTGTAAAGTAATTGCGTTCATTCTTATTTTATTAGGCGTTTGCGTTAAATTATTAGGCTGAGTAAATTTTCCGATGTTAGGAACACCCACCCGGTTTAAACGGGGGATGATAAGTAGCAGTACCTAGGAGTGTGTAGCGGCTTTGAGATATTAACTGTGTGAGGATAAGCGCTTGGATACACGGGCGCTCAGTAATATGAAGTAGTAGTTGTGAAAATCGCAATTTGATTATGATATTTGCAGTGTAAATACGCGAGCGTATTTGTGTACTTTATTTAATTGTGTATTAAATTGTTGTGTAGTCAGGAGACAGGGGTGAAAGGGATGTAATTAATATTACTGAGTTGGTGTAGCATCAGTGTGTTTAATATGGTGTTAATTGATAACTTTCCCGTGTCAGTCTTTAATAGAAAAATAAGGCCGGGGAACGTTTTGCTTCAGCGAAGTAAATGTTTTGACGCCTGAGGCTAGACTAGCGAAACAGATTTAGGTCAGCCTGTGTCTGGGGGTTTTCCCACTAGACATATTTACGTTGAGGTGGGGGAAGAGATAGGAGAAGACGGTAAATTAGTTTGACCTTTGTGTATGAATATTTGTGTACCGCTTGTGCGTAGTGTGTAGGGGAGAGGTATTAATCTAGGGGAAAGACGGGAGATGTTTTAAGTTAAGGTGTTTATGTGTTAGGGTTGAGAATATTTTGACGTGTTGTATATTTTTTGCTATTCTTTTCGTTTTACAGCATTTTCACGGCACACAGGTAGGGTGTAAACTGCCCTACAACTTAATACCTACAACGGTATTTTTCTTTCTCAGGAGTAGAAGGTTCGAGGCATCGCCAAAGGTGAAGAGAAATGGTAACGCGGTATTTACCGGCGCCAAGTACATCTGCACCAGTAAAAGAAAAGCAGTTCTCATGCAGTGAAGCACAGTCTTCGGCGGGAACGGGATTTCTTAAAATCCTGAGCTCTTAGCTCGTTATAACACACTAAATAGGCGCTTGGCCTGGTGTTGTTGTTTACACGACCATAATAAAGTCGTTTGTCCTAAACCCGAAGAGGGGTGACGGGGCAGTTGAAAGAAGTTTCATCAACAGAGAAGTATCTACATCTCGAGTCACGAACCTCGTTCTGAATACCAAAGTCATCAGCTGCAGTAGTCTGGAAAGGAGAAAGGGACATCATTCCTTTCCGAATACTAACGAAAGGAGGGGCGTAACGGAGATGCCACTCAGCAGAAGACAGCGGTGTCAAAGAGACACTGAGCAGTAGCAGAGGAGAGCAAGAAGTTAGAGAGGGTGATAGACAGAGTTAGAGGACAGCTTCTAAGTTAGCACCGAAGAAGTCCGTTAGTGGATCAGTGCTTGTGATTAGCTGTGTAGGACATTAAATAGTACATTCAGATTGGTGTAGACATTTCGTTACGTCTGCAGCCGGACAGTGGTTAGATTTAAAATTAATAATAGCATAGTTAGGAGTGGTGGCTCGTACTTAGAGACTGTAAAAGTGGAAAGGACTGTAAAATGTCACTGCTGTGTTAATTGATACCAGGCATGCTCCAGTCTACCCAGCGGTACTGTAAATGGGTAACTCACTCTAGTCCTGAGTTAGGGAAGGCAAAGGCCGCTGTAAGAAGTAGTTTCCCTCTGAGGCTCCAGGAGGAGCAGGCCCTTAACTTGGTCAATTCAACCGACGCAGGATGGTGTAAATATGGAGTGAGAGTGTAGAGTGTTATAAACGCGAATGATGGAATGTTCGTATCTTGACCAATCTAAAGCACTCATTCACTCATGTCTATAAGGCACCAATGCAGACTGCTGGAATCTTTTCATACAGTTTATTCAGACGCACATACTGGGACAGAACGAATAGATCATAAGTACATGTTGACACATCAATCTTCAGGCATGAATAGTAGATCCCATGTCATGGAACATTCAATTATATGGGTGGTACTAAACAGCATTCAATGTTGTTATACATTATGGCCGCATCCACTATCTGACTGAACGCGTCAGTAAAGGCGGATCGGTAAACAACTGAAGAGTTCGATGGACGAACCTTCTTTCCCTTGCTAAGTTCTTAGGTTGCTTATGTTCAATGTTTATATCATACTGTGAAACCACGATAAGGGGTTTTCATATAAATGAGATCTCCATGCCACTGTCCGAATAGTAAGATAACGGATTTACCTTGAGTCCGAAGACAACCAATACCTCCGCTAGAGCGGCATAAAGAATATAGTCCTGCCTACCCATACAAAATATACAATATAGGACTGAATCTACTTGCACTAATAATATGTAATACATATGAATTCAGGCCATAAACATTCTAAGAACGATCAATCTATTTTCTGGCTATGACAAATGATGAATGCCAAAATATAAGTATTCTTACGCCCGATCAATATCAAGGGAGATTATCCATATAATCAAACGTATGAATCAAACATGGATTATCTGGCTTTACAAAAGAAAGCATTTTCGTACCCAATTAAATACAACAATATATTTTCCATATTAAATAGACATATCGTACATTTGTAATCTGTGCATTCAAAAATATGTATGCAACAGAGACCCCCACCAAGTCTTCTTCTTCTTTGATCCTTAGCCGCCGACCGTCAAAGCAGTCAGTGGCCATCACGCCTAGTGGCGTCTTGTAGGGCAACAACAAATTGATTCCACTTTGCTCGGTCGGTGGCCATCCTTCGTACAGTGCCCCAACTCTGGTTCATTATTTGCATCTCAGCCTCCACAGTCCTCCGCTAGGTTGTTTTTGGTCGGCCTCTCTTTCGTTTTCCTTCAGGGGTCCAAAGCATAGCTGTTCTTGTGATGGCATCGGAGTCTCTTCTGAGGACATGGCCAACCCAGCTCCAGCGTCTGCCAGCTATGATGGTGTGCATGTCCTCTTGCTTGTTACGAGTAAGCAGATCTTGGTTAGTGATGGTATTCGGCCAAAAGATTCGGTGAATTTTTCTTAGGCATGTTGTGTGAAAAGAGGACAATTTCGACATTTCCTTCTCTGTAACTCTCCAGCATTCCACACCATAGAGAAGCACAGAAAGCACACAGCCCACCAAGTACAGGGTGTTTAATCCTTAATTTTTTTTCCCAAGCAGGTTGAAAGAGAGGGTGAAAGTGTTTGGTTATATTGTCTGTCATTTTAATTGTTTTGGTCTTTATTTTTCAGGTTGGTGCGACCTCGCACGTTATTTATTTTACTGTGTTATCTTATTTTTTCTGATTGTTTAATAAAAATATAAAATGTACACTGGATCAGTTTCTCTATAACTATACTGTACGTAAATGCTTGTCTGTATAGTTTTTCTGTGGACTTTAGTGAAACATTATCTCCTTTATGGTAGTCAGAGGTGGTGAGACAATAGTTAGTACTTACGTCACGAGTGGCGAGGGAGAGTCAATCTAGGTTCTCACCCTCGAAGCTATAAGTCTCGTCTTCCACATTCACTGTCATTTCTCATACTAAATCTATCTTCTCAGACTTCTTCATACTAGTGTCTTGTCGATATATTCAGACAAACTCTAAACATAAATCCACTTCGTGGCAGGCAGATTGTGTGGAAAGAGGACAATTTGGACATTTCCTTCTCTGTTCCTCTCCAGCATTCCGCACCATAGAGAAGCACAGAAAGTACACAGCTCTCATATAATCTTTGTTTGTGCTGTACTTAAAGGACTTCCATATATTGTTTAGGCTTGCAAAGGCTGTTCTCGCTTTATTAATTCTGTTGTTGATGTCTTTGCTTGTTCCGCCGTCTGGTGTTACTGTGCATCCTAGGTATGTAAATGTGCATGTAGGTTCCAGCTTCTGGTTCCTTATAGTTGTGAGTTCAGGATTGCCCACATTGAGTGGCACGACTTCTGTCTTCTTTAGATTGATGTTTAGACTCACCTGCTGGCTATACTTATTCAGTTTATCTGGGGTTTTTTTTAATGTTTTGATGTGAATGTGCGAGTAGTGCAATGTCATCTGCATAGTCTAGATCTTCCAGTGTAGAAAACGTTGTCAGTCTAATTTATCTTGGACTTCCCTCTGTTGTCTAGCACATCACCCAGGCTGTGACTGTTAAAAAATAAAGTTGTTGCACTCTTTTCTTGACCTCAAAAGTTAGGTTGCTCTGCCAAACACTACATGTAAAGTTAGCTTAGAGGCTTTTAAAGATGGAAACAATGCGCTGGGAATTCCATAAGCCCTTCGTATTTTCCACATGCTATCCCTGTGTATGCTGTCAAAAGCCTTTTCAAAATCAACAAAAGTAATGTACAGCTGTCTCTGCCATTCCGAGCACTGCTCTATAATGTTCCTGATGGTGAATATATAATCTACACATCTTCTGTTCTTTCTCCCCAGTTTATAGTCTACTGCTTTTAAAATTCTCTGGATAATTATCCTGCCTAGTATTTTACTGGGAGCTGAGAGGAGAGTAATTCCTCTCCATTTGTTGCAGTCTGCAAGGTAGCCCTTCTTGGACAATTTGATAATTATTCCTTTATTGCACTCCATTGATGTTGTCTCGCTTTTCCAGACTTGTGCAATTAGTGGTTCTAATAGTTCTGCTGCTAGTCCATGGTCTTAAATAACTTGGCATTTAAAGTGTCGTGACCAGGAGCTTTTCCGCACCTCGTGTTCCGCTGATAGGTTTAGTTATTTTATATACTGTGCTTTGTACGTTTCTCAGTGCTGCCCCTTCTGCCTGTCTTGCACGATCGTCTAGAAATTTCCTTTTTGTTGGCTCCGGTTTGACGTTTTACTTCCTTGTCCAGCTGACTGTATTATAGTTCGCTATATATTTCATTGAACCTGGGGAACTTTGCTTTATTTTCTTTCTTTTCATTTCTTTTCTCATCGCAATGGTGTTTAATTTTTCTGGTGTAATACTGTCTCTTCCTTTCTTGGAATCCCAAGCATGATTCGCTGCTTTCCTTATATATTGTTGAAATGGTGTTGAATTTCTGGTCTACATCATCAGTCGCTGTATTTTCCTAGTTATTGGCAATTCGATATCGTCTGTTTATAATAACCACAAAAGCTTTTCTGGTAAGGTGATCCTTCAGTTTGATAATATCATACCTTTTCCGTTTAGTTACAACTGGTCCAGCAGTTCTGAATTTCACCTTCAATCTTGCTACTACTAAATGAAAATCGCTTCCCACAGCTGCACCTCATCTTACTTTCACGTCTTGTAATGAATGCCTCCACCTACCATTGATCATAATGTGATCTAACCGGTTTCATGTTCCGGCCGTATGGTGATTCCCATGTTAATCTGTGATTTTTTTGTGTGGAAAAAGCGTTCCCCCAATGATAAAGATGTTAATGCTTATCCACATTCTCGTTTGCTGTTCCGTTGTCCGCCTTTCCAATTACTCTTTCATTATATGTATTGTGTGTTCCAACATTGGCATTGAGGTCTCCCATTACTATGATGAGATCTTATCTAGATACGGTTTCCATTTCATTTTGTAGCTGTTGATAGAATTCGTCCTTGACCTTTTCATTGCTGTCATTTGTTGGTGCATAGCGTTGTATTATTATAGTCTTGGTGAATCTCCCTCTTAGTCTTGTTCTTATCAGTCTGTTGTTGATGGGTTTCCATTCCAGTAATGACCTTTCTTTTCCTTTCTTTAGGATAATGGCTACGCCCACATTGTCCTGTCCAACCTCTCTTCTAGAGTAAAGTACTGTTTCTTCTGTTGCTGTTTTATCCCCCCTGTCTCGGTCCATCCGTTCTCACTTATTCCCAGGATATGTAATCTGTAGTTCCTTATTTCTGTTGTGATCTATTTCAGTTTTCCTGCCTCATTCATAATTCTGACGTTCCAGAATCCAATTCTGGTTTCGTGTTTTGCGATCAGGTCATGCCAATGACTTCCTTTCGGCTTTCAATACTGTCAGTCATACGAGCCTCGGACTCCGGATGTTCGTCCCACATCATAGCTTTTTTCATTTGTTGCTGTTTCCGTAACGTGTTTTTTTTTTTTTTTTTTTTACATAGATAGGGGGTTGGCCCTGTGCTAAAACCCCCAACCTGGAGGACCAGTGGGCCAGCTTTAGTCTCACCCCTACCTGCACACCTATCCAGCTTGGTAGAACCTGCTAGGAGTAAAACTCCCGCTGCCATAGCCCTGGGGGTTGTCAGGGTACTCAAGTCGCCTTACCGTTTCAAGGTATAGGCACCAGTGAAGGCAGAAGTAAATATGTAGGCCACCTTTAAATGTCTGTGAAATCATTCTTAAAGCGGCTTACAATCGCGAATTGGTCACGTAAGAAGTGAACATGTAAATACGTGCAAGTTAATCCGCTGTTAATCCCGTGTGCATTTGCATGATCTGATTGGCTCTATATAAATCTACTAAGGTTCAACCTGTTTTGCTGTGTCAACTTAAAATACGTTAATTAACTCCATGTTTAGTATGTTCTGTTGTGTGTAATATCGATTCATTACTTGCACTTAGTACACGTAATTTGAAGTTGTAATTAGTAACTGGTGCTTTAAGTGAGGATGCAAAATGCTTACGCTCTTTATATTTTCTAATCTACTTTACATCATTTTCTTAAATTGTTCTGCTTTCTTCGTTTTTGTTTTAAATTTTATTTAATTTTCTTAACTTTTAATTAAGTTTCTACTTCCTTTTCTCGTTCTTTCTTTCACATCATTGAGACTTGCTAATGAGATCCGGGTATGTCAATCGCCAGTTAGGTCTACTGCAATTCTCAAGTCGTGTGTACCATCGAAAATTGTTGACAGGCGAATATGTGTCTTCTTCTTTCTCCTTGCTACTTGCAGAGCAAGCAGCCAGTACTGTAGTTGTTCCTAGGAAGCCCGCACCAACTATTCTGCACTCTTTTCGGGGCATAAAGCCAGCACTGGATGTCATCAGGAAGCCTTCACCAATGATTCACATGTATATTCTTACAGCTGTGGTTTCTATGACATTTAGAATTTACAAGATGAGGATGCCAGCGCCATGCAAAAGCTCGTACGTGTCATCAAAAGCTCGTACGTGTCATCAAAAGCTCGTACGTGTCATCAAAAGCTCGTACGTGTGATCAAAAGCTCGTACGTGTGATCAAAAGTTCGTACGTGTGATCAAAAGATTTTAACTGTAAACAATTTTAATATGCGCGCTATTGAAGCTGGAATTACCACGGCTGCTGGCAACATACTTGTCCTCCAAGAGATCCTCATTCAAGTATTTCAAGTGTATCCAATCCAGTTAGGGGCCTCGAAAGAGAGCCGTATTGTTATTTTTCATCACTACCTCCCCATGCTGGGAGTGGGTAAATTGCCCGCGTGCTGCTTTCCTTGGAATATTTGGTTTGGGATGTGTTAATTGTCCTACTCTCACGAAGAATCTATTTGTACCAGTATTTCGGCTTTTACTATTTACAGTAAACCTCGAAAAGTCTGTTACAGCAGCTAGCTCAATTAGTACTCCATTATATCCACATGGGTATCGCCTGTGGTTCAGCGACACCAGGCATTCTGAGAATACATGTTCTTTTGTCTGCCTCTCATGGCATAGAGTACACTGAGCATCACCGAATTTTCCCCCATTTCAAAAAGTTTGCAGCCAACGGCAGAAGATCCTAATCACCGTTTTAGTCTGAGAGTTTCTTAGGCAGTTTCATCAGCTTCGTCCGCTTTTCACTTCTTTTCAGTTTTAAGTGTGGGCTGTACGGTCCTAACTACTTTGTCTGAGTGTAGTGAAGTCTGAATCATATCTCGGCGATCATTGAAAATTTTACACCGCTCAAAACCCGTGTAAGTAACTGACCAATGAAACGCCAGCTTGGTACACGCAGTGTCGGGAATACGCTAGGCCATTCAACATGGAGACAGCGAAAGTGTTGATGTTGGAAATAATTCAGAAGGCAGTGTGTGAATATAGATGGAGTACTATTTACTAGAGAGAAGTACTGGCTGTCTTTTCTTGCAGTACAGTGCTCCATCTGACAGACTGGGTGGTATCCTAACCATTTCCTTATAAACATGTTGGTCTTTCTTTCTGTAGCTTCTACTGGAGTTGAGCTTACTTCACATATAAGCAGCGGCCATAGTAGTTTAGGAATGAGTATGAACTGAACGCACCATACTTTAAACTTTTCTATTAGTCTGCTTTGGTCTATCTTCTGCAGTCGTCTGTCTACTATCTGATTTATATAAATAACTTAGATTGTTGTGTTTTATAATTTATGTAATTAAGGTATTTTGTAAATCATTTAGATTTATGTTGAAAAATGTATGTAGTGAACGTGTTTTATAAGTCATTGAAATGGTTAGGTTTAGAAATTTATGTAATGAAATTGTTTTATAAGTCACTTAGATTGTAGTGTGTTAGAATTTATATAAATAGACTGTTTTATAAGTCACATATAATGTTGTTTTGTATAATTTATGTAGGCTAAGTGTTGCATAAGTCACAGAAATTGTTTTATTGTACAATTTATGTAATTAAAGTGTTGTACTCGTACAAACCACTTAGATTGTTGTGGTTTCTATTGTATGGAATTAAAGTGCTTTATAACTCATTTAGATTGTTGCGTTTTAAAATGTATGTAATTAAGGTGTTGTGTAAGTCACTTTGATTGTTGTGTTGTAGAATGTATGTAATAAAAGTGTTTGTTCTATTTCAGGTTTTCTCTGTCTCTCATTTACTATGGCATCTCGTTCAGCATATCCAGTTTTGCCGGCAACATCTACGTAAATATATTTCTGCTGGCCTTAGTAGAATTACCTGCCACATTTTTAATCTTCTTTTCTGACAGGTACGTAGCTATCGTCACTGCCTTCAACCCCATCAACATCATCAGTATTATTATTAATATTGTTAATTCTATAATTTAGGTAATCATATATTTGTTCATTACACTTCCCCCCCCCCCCACCTGGAGTATAGGTCATCAACAAGCGTATGCCACCAAGTCCCCGTGTCCGCCCGCCATCAACTGACGTTCATTTAACGTCTTCCACACCTTTTTCATTGTTATCTCCAGCTCTCTTCTCCATGTGGAGTTTCGGGTCTCCTTGGCCCAACTTTCCTTAGTCATAATTTTGTGACTTAAAAAATTATACCTGGATGGGGATAGCCGGTACCGTGTCCAGCCTTCCTAGTCGCCGTTTACGAATGCCTGGAAGGTTACAATGTCACTGTTCTTTGTTCATTTTTTACGGCCCAGGTAACACGCAGGTCTAGGTAGTTGTTATAGTTTTTATGTCGTCGACAGGTTTAAATAATTACTTTGTCCTTTTTTTTTCTAAGCTTTGAGATCTTAAAGATTAATTGTAGACGTTTTGACCGCATGAGTGAGTATCGGTAAAAATAATTTATTTATTTATTGTTTTGTTTATTTTATTTAATTTTTTTTTTAATTTTGAAATTATTTTTTACATTTTTAAAATTTTAAATTAAATTAAATTAAATTTATTTATTTATTTTTTAATTAATTAATTAATTTTATTATTATTTATTTATTTATTATTATTATTTTTTTCATTACTATCGTGTTTGTTTAAAAAAACCTACTCATTTTTTATTATGATTGCACACTGTAAATGAATGCTGTTATGTTAACTTTATAATGTTGCAGGCCTTTAAATTAATGCTTAAAGTAACGTGGGAATGAAAGGATATAGTATCCAAGATAAATGAGAGTGGAAGGGCAGAATGTTAGACGGGCCTGCGCGCCCAATTCTTAACACTTCGAAAATAAAGTTCGTTCGTTCGTTTGTTCGTACCTGTTGCTTACTCGAACACTTCTCATTGGACGTTAGTCTTTCTCTAGTTCCCTCGCCAACCACATGTGGACACACATACAAGGGGATTAACATAAGTCTTGGGCCTGACCATGAAGGACATGTCACAGAGAGCTGAAATTTTGTATAGTGTTTATTCCTTTTCAATATAGCCACCGTCTGAATTGACACACTTCTGCCATCTCTGCTTGACCTTGAAAAGACCTTGGGAGTAAAACACCCGATTTTTCAAACTAAACCAGCCATCACATGGTAGAAGAGTTTCAATATTCAAATCGTTGGCTGCTAGCTGCACAAGCCGTGCTTTGTGAGAGGGCGCGTTGTCTTGAAGCAAAGGACTATTTTGAGTGCGCGTTATCCCTCGTTTCCTGGTCACAACCTTTCTTAGTTTGGTGAGAAGATCTGCAAAGTACTGTCCATTAACTGTGTTGCCACGAGGCAGATAATCTTTGAAAAGGACACCTTTGCCGTCCCAAGAAACAGTCAGCATCACTTTTCCTGCAGATTTCTGCGCTCTCGGCTTGACAGGTGTTGGGGAGCCCGTGGTTTTCCATTGCATGCTGGCAATTTTGGATTCGGGGTCATAATGGTGTACCCAAGTCTCATCTACTGTCACCATGGTCTCCAAAAAATTTTTTGACTGACACTTTTTGAGCTACTGTTGACTGCAATTTACCCTCGTTTGCTTCTGTTCACGTGTCAACAGTCGCGGAACCCAGCGTGCACACACTTTTCTCATGTTCAGTCTGTTGTGTAAAATTATATAAACTGTTCTTTCATTTAGTTTTACTCTACTAGCTATCTCCACAATTGTCATTTTTCGATCCTGGTCAATGATTTTCTTCACTCTTGTTGCATTTTCATCGTTGCACTCTGAGGCTGGTCTACCAGATCTTGGCAGATCAGCAACAATTGAGCGGCCGCACTTAAACTGTTGACACCAGTTTTTTACCGAATTATCTGAAGGACAAGAATCACGAAACACTGTTTCCATCTCCCTGTGTATTTCTGTAGGTGTTTTTCCCTGAAACATCAGAAATTTTATCACAGCTCTGGCCTCCTTCTTTTCCATTGTTTTGTCAAATCTTTGGAGCAGCAGATCCGGTCAATAGGGTACATTGCGCCGTGCACCGTAGCGGGAAAACCCATTGAAGAAACAAACGCGTACTTCACACATTCAGTGCAAATATGATGAACTTTAAATGTGCCAAGTTTCATCTTCCTCCTGTGACTCCTTCATGGTCAGGCCCAAGACTTATGTCAATCCCCTTGTATATCCAATATAAATTTACATTTCTAAAATTTCATGTCTATATACTCAGTGATAGAGATTTAGATGGTTATCAGAAAATACTAGCAAGTAGCTTGTCAAGAAATGACATTGGGGTCGGAGTGGCGAAGACGTATGGCGTTCGTCTCTAATTCTAAAGGCACCAGGTTCGCTCCCAGTACGAGGAATATAATTGTCTGAACATCTTTTGCAGAACCAGGGGTTCCTATTGATGTCATACTCCCCCCTGAACTCCTGAGTAGTGAGATCGGATGTTTAGCCTTCTCTGGTAAGGTCGAAAAAGTAGGATGCCCCATATGCAAGTTGTGCGCGTTAAAAATCCCTCGACAGTTTGAAATCGTAAAGAGTAGGCCATACGGCCGGTACCCTGGCAAAATAAAGAAAAAATTAGGAAACCTAAAATGCACACATTGGGATCCTCGCCGGAACTACGGAGTTCGTGCACTGTGCTTTAAAGAATATATGAAAGAGCCACGCAATATAGTTTTTTCGTGTTTTTAAAACTTGATAGACAGATGACTAATTAAAAAAAATATAATTGTCGACTTCAGCTGGACATTGAACCTGGATTGATAATAACTTACTTTGTCCATAGCAGAAGCAGCCATAAGGGAGTGAAGTGTTAGAGATTTCACCATACTGAGCCCAGCTTTATGAAGGAGGTGACCAGTTTCCTTCCTTGCTGCCTTTGCCTTCCCTAACTTAAAGCAGAGTCAGGTACCCAGTTACAGTTTCGGTACACTGGAGGGTGATGCTATCAGTTATCGATCCCAGAGCGCAATAACTTTGCCGCTGATAGGCAAGCGCTCTAACTACTTAGTCAATCGGACGTTCACAGATACCACATATTACGTAATACTATCCTTACCTAACATAACTATCCCACATGGTATGTAAGATTATAGTTATGTTACTTAACTATCACACATATTTTTTTAATTATTATACTCGTAATTATGTAACCTAATTATCTCTCATCACTATTTTGTATTATTCATTTGCAGAATAATTATCCCACATCTCAATTAATATTATCCTTAGGATTCGCCGTAAATTGTTCTCTACGATATCTTTTGCTGTCGCCTGCATTCTAGCATTTGGGTGTGTTCTTGTACAGTTTTATGGTGAGTGAAGCTTGCTTATTTGTCATGAATCATCCATGTGCAATACAGCGGTGTTTTTATTATATCCGTTAGGTACCAACTACATACGCTATTATGTGAGTTTAGTGTGTCTATTTGTTAACTACTCATCTATACAAACATTATGTTTACTTCACAAGAACATAGCATAGACTGATGGATAGTCATTGAGAAAGTAGTTGTGGCACACTAGCTCAAAGGTGAGCGATCATGTGAGCACAAAGTACATATTAAATCTTAGATATTAAAAAAATCAAACTCGGACTTCGTATACACCAGGTGCCCCATGTAGTTCTAGGAGATCTCTGATGAGACCAAGGAAGGAAAGAACTACAGCTACATCATGCTAGTCTTACAAGGTGACTAATATGAGGTTGTGCGTGGGGCTAGTGACGTCATCATGTAATAACTAATTGTTCCAGACACCATCGCTACTAAATCAAATGCTTGATACCGGCTTCTTGCAGGGAAACAAGCTGTAGTGGTGTCTCCATGCTTCAATAAAGAGCAAAAAAATGATGATAATGGTGCTCAAATATTTGATAAGAGAAATCAACATAAAAAGGGGGATGGGGAGCGATGTGTGAGAGAGCGTGAGATTGTGAGTCTAGAGCTAGACAAGTATATGTTCTACATCAGACCAAAACAAAAACAAAAAAGTGTTACATGATAGATTGGGGAGATCAAAGTGGGAAAGAAAAAAAGAAAGGGTTACATGATAGATTGTGGAGATCAAAGTGGGAAAGAAAAAAAGAAATTGTTACATGATAGATTGTGGAGATCAAAGTGGGAAAGAAAAAAAGAAACTTATTCAGTAACGTTTTCAAAGGTAATCATAACTAACTTACAAATGTGTCAACGCTTACGTCCACCAAGTAAGATAACACTAGCACTGACGCTCACCCAGCTTTATCGTTTTTTTTTCCACAGCTCATGACAACTCTAAGGCTGCTATCATCACAGGTCTATGTCTGACTACTAAACTGGGCGTGGGGACTGCCTGGGCAGTGGTGGAGGCCTGGGGAACGGAACTGTATCCTGCTGCCACAAGGTCAGGTGTGATGTTCAATTTTAATACCTTCACATGTTGGCATAAGGAAATGAAAAGGCAGATGAAGAAGCAAAAAAACCACAGATGTAATAAAAACCGATTGCGTCTAGGGACGCGCAGAACAAAGATCAAAAACTTAATAAAAATAATGTCACAACAGCAAATGGACAGCACCTTGTGATAACAATCTAATAAGGATTACATATGTAAGCTGTTTGTAAGCACCATCATGAACGTGGGAATTAAAATCTCCCAGCAATAAGAAACTTCTCTCAAATTACAATTAGGAACAATTATTTTATAAGAGAGCATTATTGTTCAGAATGTCTGCGAGACAATAATATAGAGCACTTCTAACTAAACTGTAAGAGATATTAACAACAGATAACTGCAATATTATAACATTTACAGGTGTGTAAATCACAGATAATTGTAGAACTGGTGTTGAGAACAATGTCACGGGATCTCTCTCCTTGTTCTGTAGTAATGGTTAAAAAATTCAGAGTATCTACTGAGGGTCTTCAAAGGTATCTAACTTCCGCTCAAGATTACTTTTGGCAGAGATGTGAATTGAAGATTGGTGATTCAGTTCTATGGAGCCTCATAGGAATTTTAAGAAATCAAGCCCACAGCTGATATTATTATGAAGGCCGTAATGAACTGTATTTTCTTCCCAGACCTTCTATGAGGAGAAAGGAATTTTGCTCGGTTGATAAGCCCCCAACTGATTTAATTCAGTAAAATGTTACTTTAATAGCTCTGTTTATATGTATTTAAATGACTGAAACTTACGGGTGCAGTTCACTCAAAATGACTAAATCAACCATAAATGTGTATATATACAGATAACAAATTTAATAGTCAATCACAGGTGATGATCTGGTTATGGTTTTGAAAAACTTTCTTAAATAGTTCACAAGGCAGCTCTGAATGTGTACTTAGCTACCAGTAAAGTTCCGGTTGGCTTCCGCTCCAGCAAATGTTGGTTCCAGCAGGTTGAAGACTGATTCGTCTCGTCACTAGTCAAGTCTGGTGGCGGTAACACGTCCCAAGTAGTTTCATGGGGTAATTACGAAGATGGTCCAGCGTCTCCAGACCCGTTTAATGTTGGTGTCTAGCTTTGACTTTCAAGGCCACTTATACCACAAACTTTTTCCACAGACTAGTACCACCAATTGGTACCACCGACTAGTATCACGAAATGAGAGAGAAACAAATATCCCTCCTAAGTATTGGGTCTCCTGACACGAAAATAAAGTGTCCCTCCCTTTCATTTCACCATCCCATCTGCATCAGTAATTTACTCTGAGCATTAATGTTAATCCCAGTGAGCGGAAAACAGTCATTACATTTATATAAAACATGCTTACATATGCATATGCACTGGTTAAAAGGTTAATATAATAACTATGTACATTATTTCTGTCATCATCCATTCCCTGTTCCATATGGAACTTGGGACTACCTCTGCTTTTGATTCTCTGTGAGAAACCCGCATGAAACAGTCTCCAGCTCTTGAAGTGGTGAGTCATGAAACCAACATTCTATATGCTGAGGTTGTCAGCTTCTTATGAAGTTGGACATCCATTAGCAATATGCACATGTTAATATTGCAAACTATAGATTTATAAAATGTACAACTCACCCCAAATTAACAGATACAGACTTCTGGCTCATGGAAATAGTTTCGGCAACTTGGTTCAGATGCCTCTTACACGTGGTCTGGGGTATTACTTTACAATAGAATCCGACTATGATTTCGTATTCAGGTTCCTAGGATTCCGGGCTTTCCGTATTAGTAAAGGTAGAGTTTTCTTACTGTCTAAGTTCAGAGGAAGCTCAAATACGTTGACCGGTTCTTTAAAGTAGAATCCTTATTCTGTTCTTTATCCTGGCTTGTCTAAAACTGTCTTCGTGACGAGCTGAGTTAGCAGTTCCGTTGTCTTAAATTGTTGTAGATTTTAAGCAACACTCGGCCCACGCATCCACATTGCTAGGTGGTGGTGGTCCAATAAGAGATGTTGTATTTTAACATCTAAAATGCCTAACCAATAGCAAACAACTTGTGTATTTTGGTAGGAACTATCCCCACTACCCTTGTTGTATCTTCTTAAAGACAAAAGTAAGCTAAAGTTCTCTGCATGTCATCTACGAATTCATGTCCGATTAAGAAGACCATAAAAGGTTTTGCCTCTTCCATTGATTTTCATCATGTTTATTCATTTTCTTGTAATTGTCCATCTCAACAAAATCTGGCTGGAGACGATTACATCACTTTTGTGCTCCATTAGTCCCATTCGTTATCTTGCGTGCGTGTATTTAATCTGTTACCAGATTGATATTTACTGTGTGTTTTTGGGCACGGCATATGCACACTTTAACAACTTATCAGGCAACAATCTGGGTTGTGTCAATCAATGGGCTGACCATGTCTCCAACTCAAGGTTTGTTAAGTATCTTCCCAGACGGAAGGTCGGAGTTAACAATAGCCTTGTTAACGAAACACGAAAAAACTAGATGGCACTTCCACTTCTACGCTGTAATCCGTGCATTTACTGTCTGGTCGAAGTGTGTAACGCAATTGTACACGAACATTTCACTCTATAATTCCAGGAGTCAATATGGGTTCAAACGACGTGAGCGTTAAAATAACCAGTAATGACTGGGGTATTTCGTCACGACACGACAGGAATCTGAAGGAAAAAAGTGTAAACAATGAAACGAAAATAACAAGTACTGTCAGAGGTGTGAAAAAAGAAAGAGAAGAGCACATAATGAATTAGAGGATGGCACATGAAAATGTAACGATCGAGGTTATTTCGTCACAAATAGACATATCTAAGGAACTGCACAGTGTAGTCAGTCAGAATATAACAAGAACGAAAGTTAATATGTAATGGTTAGTAATAGTAAGGTACAGTTCTAGTAATACATATTAACAATATCAAATTAAGAGCATAGATCCATCCACTCTACCCTGTGTCATCCCTTCGGGAGTATGGGACCACATCTTCAGTGGCCTCCATGCTGGGGGCCCTAGTCAGGGGGCTTGTGAGCTCTGTCAGTGTAACTGTCTTTTTTTCTTGTTGAGGTGATCACTGGCCCAAGACAGTATACATGTTGTTAGATGTGTAGTGCGAGCGTATGATGAATTGAGTGTGGGTGCGAATGAAGACGCGAATGTGTTTAGGCTCGTATAGATGTAGATCCTGCAACCCATACTCTCACATGCAGTAATCAAGGATGCTTTGACACTGCAGGCATGTTTCAAGACATTTATTGACGGGAACACACATAGTATCAACAGGAACAGTCAGTGTAACAAGGTCATGCTGACCTGACATCGATAGGTATACATTTGGCATTCAAAAAGGTAAACATCAGAATAGACGTGCATGGTCAATAGCAAAGTTCTTCAATAATGACAGTTCGTAGCGTCGCCCTTGGCGTCTCTGACTAAACGCGCCAGATGCCTTAGTTACCTTGACACATAGGTGCAACTTGGCACTCCCGCCAATTGCACATATCAGGCTGTAGTATAATAGCCGAAAGCACAGGCCTCGTTCTGACGTCGGCCGTGTACTTCTGTTAAATAGGTTATCATCAACCCTGCAGTAATACTTATTGTAGATAGAAGTTCCGCCAATCTGCGGCTCCCACAATATATCTTCGTCACTGGATTTCTGGACAATATAAGACTAACAGTCTTGGATGGCTACCTCGAGCACAAATATATAAGTTCTGAAATGGCGGATCCGTGAACTGCTGTTCACCCTAGGTAATCCTTTACATGTTCTGCCACCGAAAAGCGTAATAATGCATAAAGGTCGGTATTACCTGGTAAATGAATCCTCAGAACTACACAAGGAATTCTGTCGTCATCCCGACGCACAGAGATTCACTGGGGAAAACTGCCATAGCAGTTACTTCGAAGATTCTCCCCGAAAAACAATGGACTCTTGGTCCCTTCAGAAAAACAGGACCTCCCGGCTTCCCGGAAGTATATCTCACTCCCGCTTAGAAAACCTTCCCATAGGCCTACGCCCGAACTGACAACCGCTGACCCTAAAGGTCAAACACAATGAATGAATAAACAAGGGAAGACAACCCCTAATCAACCTGACATCGCAGGTAAAGACACAATTATACTTATGATACAAACATAAGCAAATAACTTGACCGATGACTCCGTCGAAAATGACAGCAACATTACTACCACCCCCCTGTAAAAAAAAAAATGCAATTTTTTTTTTTTTAATATGTTCATGAGCAAGATAGCACCAGTATCACTTCTGTGCTCATGCAAACAATGAACCTAATATCAGGTACAATAGAAGAGGGTACAAATCATCTCCCAACATAAGAGAAAATATTTCCTTTAAACCAAACAAACTAAGGGATACCATTCAAGAAACCTAAGTTGCTGGCAATACCAATCATATATCAAACATTACTAAATAATATAATCATAGCAATATACAAATGTCAATGCTATTTTAGCAACATATCACTGATGGATGGACAAAATGAAATTTGTTAAATTATCTAAACATCATCCAAATACATTTGTATTACAACATATTATGATATTAAGGACAGACCTAAGTCTGAAAATATATCAGGAAAAACTAGGACACAAGATTTAACTGGAATCATGTGGGCATCTAGACAATATGTCCGCCATCACATTATCCGAACCACGGATAGCTCGCACCGTGAAATGGAAAGGCTGAAGAGCAATAGCATAACGAGTAGATCTCGAGCTCTTCAAATCCTTACTTTGCATAGCCGTAAGAGCTTTTTGGTCGGTTTCCATAAAGAAATGCGCGCCCAGAAGGAACCTTTGTAGCTTAAGAATGGACCAAACCATAGCCAACAATTCACGGTCCAAAACCGAGTAATTCCTTTCTGCCGCATTCAGCTTCCTAGAAATATACATTACAGGATGCAGAGTTCCTGAATATTCCTGCATTAGTGCCGCTCCAATGCCAGTGGAAGAGGCATCACTACGAAGGACAAAAGTCTTATCAATCGTCGGTAGTCTTAAGATAGGATGAGATGAGAACAAATTCTTAACCTGATCCAATGAAGATTGGCATTCTTGGGACCAACGCACCATATTAGGAGAACCTTTTTTCAATAACGTTGAAAGTGGTGCCATAATGGAGGACAGATTCTCAATGAATCTTCCATAGAATTGTATCAATCCCAAGAGACTACGCACTTGCTTTTTTGTCTTCGGAACCGAGATATTTAATATCTTTGAAATGTTTTGGTCCTCTGTCTTCAACAGACCATGACCAACTCGATGACCTAGGAAGGAAATTTCACTAAACCCAACAAAAGCTTTAGAGGGTTTAGCAGTCAATCTATGCTCACGTAGAGTAGATAGCAATTCCTTCAGACCCACATAGTGTTCTTCCCAAGTATCGCTGAAAAGACAGATGTCGTCTAAATATGCAATGACATCTGCACGATCTGATAGAATTCGTCGCATCATGCGCACGAAAGTCGCTGGGGCGTTCATAAGCCCGAAAGGCATAAAATTCCATTGAAACAGACCCCTAGGTGTCGAAAAAGCAGTGAGAGGTTTGGCGTGTTCCGTCAGTGGGACTTGCCAATAACCTTTCGACAAGTCTAGTTTAGTAAAGAATTTAGCTTTAGAAAGTCTAATAAGTAGATCATCTAATAACGGCATAGGTTCAGCATCGAACTTCGTAACTTGATTTAATTTGCGATAATCAACGCAAAGACGTATGTTATTGTCTTTCTTTCGAACAATAACTATCGACGAAGAATAAGCTGAAGTGGATGGTTCAATTATTTGTAGTTGAATCATTTCATCCAATTCTTTCTCGACTTGTGCTTGAAAATGAATAGGTATTGGGTATGGTCTTACTCTGATCGGATTACGATCAGTAAGTATGATGTCATGTTCTATGACATCTGTGTGTCCAGGAATGTCGGTAAGGACATCCTGATATGATTGTAACGTAGAGGATACTTGACGCTGTTCCTCAAAAGACAAGTTGGAAGAGACTGTAACGTCTCTCCACGATTCCGTTGAAGTAAGTGGAATCGCAGGAAGAGGTAAGTTCACGTCAGAAAAAATAGTTTCCTCATCCTGTATAACGGACAGGGATGAGATGTGACCATGTTGAACTGGAGAGTCGTCCGTCGCCTGGAAAATAGGCTGTAAATAGTCTGGACGTTCAATAAACTCTGTTAGCATATTTATATGGAAGGTTTTATGCCTTCCATCCACATCGACAATATAGTCGACATCAGAAATTTTCGAGACTATAGTGTATGGACCCTTCCAAGAAATGAGAAGTCTATTCTCTCTTGAGGGCAGTAAGACATATGCTTTGTCTCCAGGACAAAGTTGACGTAGGCGTCTTTTCTTATTAGCAAATCGCCTAGCTTTTTCTTTCGCAAATTCGGAAGATGAAGTTGCTAACCTGCACGATTCGATAATCTTTTCCCTAAGAGCTATAACATATTCATATGACGATTGTGTATCATCGTCGATATTATCGGAAGTTATCAAATCGTGTAACAAGGACATTGGCCCGCGCGGTTGCGCGCCAAAGACAAGTTCGAAAGGAGAAAACCCTGTATGCTCGTTGGGAACCTCTCTATAGGCAAAGAGGACTGCAGGTAAAACCCTGTCCCAATCTTCAGGATGATCCTCCGTTATCTTGCCAAGTAAGTTCTTTAGTGTCCTGTTAAGACGTTCTACCAATCCATTGGACATTGGATGATAAATACTACTGAGAGACCTTTTAATGTCTAGCGTAGCCATTACCTGAGACATAACGTCCGAAATTAACTGAGTGCCGTGATCCGACAGTATTTCTCCGGGGAATCCCAGACGAGAAAATACGAGCCAAAGAGCATCAGCGATATCGACAGTTGATATGCTCTTCAGAGGAATAGCCTCTGGCCAACGCGTGCACATGTCCACGCAAGTGAGGATAAATTGGTGTCCTCTGGCTGACTTAATTTTGAACGGACCAATGATGTCTATAGCCATTTTCTGAAACGGCCGAATCGGAATATCTGCAGCCTGAATAGGAGCAGCATGTCTCGGACCCCTAGACTTGACCTCTTGACAAATTTTGCAAGATCGGCAATAAATTCGGATGTCTTTATTCACGAATGGTCAAAAGAATGACGCAAGGACTCTAGTTTTAGTTCTGGAAAAACCCATGTGTCCCGCACACTGAGAATCGTGTGCATGCCGAAGAATTAAGGCTCTCATACACTTAGGCACAAGAATTTGCGAGTGCATAGACTTGTCCGAGTGTTGTACCATTCGTACCAATATACCATTCTTCATAGTGATATACGATTTGTGATTCGTATTTTGATTGGGATCCCTTTCTTTGCAAGAAGGAAGTATTTCTTCAAAGAAGGATCCTCTTCTTGACGTTTAACAAACGAGTCATGGGAAATCACCAAGTGCTCGTCTTGGCTATCAACTTCATTACTATTATCAGATGAAGTTGGGGAATTAAGAGCTTGAGCTCTTGTCACCACTGCATTGACCGTTTGAATGTTTTTTTCTTCCCAACTAGAAATTTGTTGCGGGGTGCATTCCTTAACCCCATGAATACGACCGATTATAAGATCCGCAATAGGATTAGGAAGAAGACATGCATGGACATCTCCTGTGAAGAAAGGAGTGTCAATCCTAATAATAGCAGTAGGATAGCTTTCCATAGTACCACCAAATGTAACACATTTGATTGTTTTTCCAGTGGCACAGCAAGGATCTATCAGAGACTCCTTAACCCCGACGGTAGTACATCCCGAATCGAAAAGTACTGAGACTAGCCTATCATTTATTAGACCTTTATGTAAGATGAGAGATCCTCTCCCATCATGCGCAACTGTAGCAGGTAGAGCAGGAAGAGGGTGACCACAACTTAGCGTAGATACAGTTGATGAGTCAAACAATGTTAAGCATTGGGGGCATTCAGTTGCTCTCCCAAAATCGAAAGCACAACCAGTGATAGCCCTAGAGTTACCACTATCATTTACTGTATTACAGGCTCCATCAAACTCTTGTTGCGCAGAGTTTGCCTGTTGGTAAGGTCTTTTTTTGTTAAACCTAGGTCTACCTCGATTATCATTTCCCCTGTAATTATTTCGACTATCATTTCCCCTGTAATTGTTATCATATTGCCTATTGTAATCATCATTCCGGTTTGAATCCCGGTTTCTAAATTCACCATCGTCATAATCTTGACGTCGAGAATGATTACCTCGAAAATTTGAATAGTTATTATTTGGATAGCCTTTACGAAAGTGTCTCAAATTATTACCACTAAAATTACGAGAACTACCATCTTGTCTCCACTGCATAGACGAAGAACCATCATGTGTTGGATTACTCCGCTTCTGAGTGTAATTTTGATTACTTCCCCTATTCCAATTTTGTTGAGCACCCTGAAATTTTTTTCTGAAATTAGGGCCATATGGTGTTGCCGAAGCAGCTGGCAACCCTTCTTTCACTTTAGAATTGCTAACTGTAGCATGGGGATGTGCTGTGGCATACTGACAACAGTATTCCTCCATTTCTTTTAAGTTTTTAGGCTTACGCTCATGAAGGAATGCAAGAAAAGAATCATTAACAGATGACAAAACCTTATCTCGCAATAATAAGTCCATTAGACCTTCATATGTTTTCTCAATCTGAGACAACTCAACCCATCGTGTAAATGTACGACGTATCTTTGTAACAAAATCAGAGAAATCTACTCCATTTTCTGGCAACATTGTCCTAAAACGAAGACGATAGTCTTCTTGTTTTAACTGGTATTTCTTTAGTAATGCTGCCCTGACAACATCATAATTAGTCCTCTCATGTTCGTCTATTGTCATAAGAGTAGTCACTGTGTCACCTGTAAAAAATGGCATCAGTTGTTCAACATATTTTTCCTTTTTTATGTTATGCGTATCGCACAAAAATTGGAATCTATCTAGATAATCTGCTACGTCATCCTTTAAAGGATTGAAATGAGGCAATTTAATCCTACTAACAAACTCCTTTGTCGTACTCGAAGTTGTTTGCTGAGCACCCGTACTCGCCAATTTCAATTTCTCTAACTCCAAAATTGCGAGTTTTTCATCAAGTTCCATCTTCTGTTTTCTTTCCTCATGTTCCATTTTCCTAATTTCAGCCTCAGCAGCAGCTTGAAGTTTTTTTTTCTCTGCAGCAGCCTGAGCTTGAATTTTTTTGTCTTCCATTTCCATCTGGAATTTTCTTTCATCAGCTTGAGCTTTTCTCTCCTCAGCCTCTCTTTGATACCTTCTTTCTTCAAGTTCTAATCTTCTATTCTCAGCTTCTAGCTTCTTTAGTTCAGCTTCTGCTTTCAATTTAATTTCCTCTTTTTGTTTCTTTTCTTCTGACTTTAATGCAATGGCGAATTGAGCAGATGAATATTCTTCCAATTCTTTACCAGACTTACCAAGGGTCAACCCTTGCTGGATGAAGAAATCCAATGTAGACATTCTGTCTAATGAGATCAGAAACCTGAAAAAAATTAAATAAATTACCTTATCCCACTTCAATGGGAGACAAGTCTGAAATGCTAGACTTGTATACTCACTTCACTTTATTTTACTGTCTTAGTCTTAGACACAGACTTTGTATGTTCCTCTTGTTTATAATGTACCCAAAAAATCACTTGAGTACCTGTGGGAAAAAAAAATCCCTTATATCCCACTCACTATGGGCACAAGTCTTTTTTTATAAAGAACTTGAATATGTATTTACCTTGTCTCAATCTTTGTAGATAACAAGTCTTTTATCAAAGAACTTGTATAAATATCTTATATAATATTATTTAACAAACTCTATATGAAGAGTCTACCTTATCAATAATATCAAAACATGACCAAGTATGTGTATGTAGACTGTGCATGACAGTAATGTAGTACAACCAAAAAAAAAAATACAAAGACAAAAATACAAAACAATACAAATGGCAACACTGTTTTAACCAAAAATGTGTAGAGAAATACACAAGAAAGGAGAGACCTACAGAATACAAACAAAACAAATCGACAATCAAAACTGAAAAAAAACAGACAAAATATTACAAAAACAACGTTAAGTACAATTACATCACAGCTAACATCAATAGCGACCAATTGTCACTAGCAAATTTCCAAATTAAGAAAATTTGCACCTACAGACCGCTTACAGTAAGCCTCGATCAAGTGGCATATTTACCGTAAGACCCACCAACCGAAAAACCCGCAGAAAAATACACCAAAAACAGTAGAAGTGACATAAACATATAGCAATCAATTTCAATGTGTTGCAGAACAAGTTCAGTCACAGCTGAAACTAAAATAAATTTCTTGCTCCTTGCGAACACAGAAACGAAATGTCAAACGCGCACTGAACGTCAAATCCACTGTAACATAAAGTATTCACGAACCAAAGTTACTATGACCTTCTCAAATTAGGGCTTGCACATTGAATGTTTACAATTTCACGTACAGTTTACAGACACTTGACCTCCAACAATGTAGCTTGAATGCTCTGACCTAGAAAAGTCTGTTGTTGAATGAAACGTGTAACAACCCGCAGTACTGTTTACAATAGGAACCCGCCTTCTATGCAGTTATGGTCCACGTAGCAAATGCCTAGATGTTAACTTCAGTACATGTCTTGTTATGGTTTATGTAGCATTATGATATAAATGCTCGTACTGTTTATTTGGGTCAACTGTTGATGACCTATCTCTGTCCTGTTGTAGCCAAAACTTGCAAGTGTAGAATTAGCGTTGTGTGTTACGGCTGTCCCGTGTGTAGCTTAGACCCACAGATCAGAAGTGTAATGTGTACTTGTCCTTCTTGTAACTTTCTCGACAAAACTGGAGACATCATACATGTAACAGCCAACCAGGAATGTAAATTTCTGGATCCATAAATGTCAACAATAATGTCAAATGCTCGCTCTGTTCTTTTTAAACCCACAGATCTGGTCCATCCGAAATGTAAGTTTCTAGGCCACATTGGCGACAAGAAATGTATCATAAGAGCCCACACTGGCCCACCAGAAATGTAACTGTCTTTTTTTCTTGTTGAGGTGATCACTGGCCCAAGACAGTATACATGTTGTTAGATGTGTAGTGCGAGCGTATGATGAATTGAGTGTGGGTGCGAATGAAGACGCGAATGTGTTTAGGCTCGTATAGATGTAGATCCTGCAACCCATACTCTCACATGCAGTAATCAAGGATGCTTTGACACTGCAGGCATGTTTCAAGACATTTATTGACGGGAACACACATAGTATCAACAGGAACAGTCAGTGTAACAAGGTCATGCTGACCTGACATCGATAGGTATACATTTGGCATTCAAAAAGGTAAACATCAGAATAGACGTGCATGGTCAATAGCAAAGTTCTTCAATAATGACAGTTCGTAGCGTCGCCCTTGGCGTCTCTGACTAAACGCGCCAGATGCCTTAGTTACCTTGACACATAGGTGCAACTTGGCACTCCCGCCAATTGCACATATCAGGCTGTAGTATAATAGCCGAAAGCACAGGCCTCGTTCTGACGTCGGCCGTGTACTTCTGTTAAATAGGTTATCATCAACCCTGCAGTAATACTTATTGTAGATAGAAGTTCCGCCAATCTGCGGCTCCCACAATATATCTTCGTCACTGGATTTCTGGACAATATAAGACTAACAGTCTTGGATGGCTACCTCGAGCACAAATATATAAGTTCTGAAATGGCGGATCCGTGAACTGCTGTTCACCCTAGGTAATCCTTTACATGTTCTGCCACCGAAAAGCGTAATAATGCATAAAGGTCGGTATTACCTGGTAAATGAATCCTCAGAACTACACAAGGAATTCTGTCGTCATCCCGACGCACAGAGATTCACTGGGGAAAACTGCCATAGCAGTTACTTCGAAGATTCTCCCCGAAAAACAATGGACTCTTGGTCCCTTCAGAAAAACAGGACCTCCCGGCTTCCCGGAAGTATATCTCACTCCCGCTTAAAAAACCTTCCCATAGGCCTACGTCCGAACTGACAACCTCTGACCCTAAAGGTCAAACACAATGAATGAATAAACAAGGGAAGACAACCCCTAATCAACCTGACATCGCAGGTAAAGACACAATTATACTTATGATACAAACATAAGCAAATAACTTGACAGATGACTCCGTCGAAAATGACAGCAACAGTCAGTTATTGTTTATTTGACATATTGTTTTGCACGTGGGGATAGCCAACTCCATCCACAACCCCAAATTTGGCCACCTACTATGACAGGACTGGTAGGGGCGGAAGTCATTTCATTTTCTTGTCTCCTCGGATGCCCCCCCCCCCCATCCCAAAAAAAAATCCTAACAGAAGTACACATTTTTTCAGTGCATATGAAGCAAACATTAATACTTAACTGTAAGTAGAAAATTTAAATTGAGGAATGATAGTAATAAAAGTATTAAATTAAATGTAAGTCCACATGTATCCAGCTTTCACCTCTACCCACTATATATACTGAAGCACATTAAAAACGCACCACCTGTATAATCCAAGAACAGAGTGTGAAATGTAAATATAAGTGTGTACAAGTTTACATATTTGGAATCTTTATTCATTTTCCTATGAATCTATGCTGGTCATTAATTTGTACATTTGATTGTTATGAAATTCATTGCATTCTGTGCAGGCAAGGGAGAAAACCAAAAATACAAAAAAATGCACGTGCGTTATCCTGCTGGAGAAGCTGCAAGTCTGGATAAATTGTGAACGCAGGAGCAACCAGTGCATCCAGAACCTCATCTCGATATGTCACAGCATTAACATTTCCACGGAAGACGTGAAGAGGCAAGCGATGGTGAAAACTGAATCCTCCCCAAATGTGAATACTGCCACCTCGAAATCGGTTGACACAGCAATCTGCAAAGCGCTCTTCACACCGTCGCTAAATCCGCATACGTCCATCTGCAAAGTATATGTTGAATCTGTTCTCTTCTGTGAATAGGACAGCATTCCACTGCAGTCTAGTCCATCTGATATGTTGCTCTGCCCATTGCAGGCGCTGCTGACGATGTCTGTGAGTCAAGTTTAACCCAACATAAGCTCGTCTTGCAGTAAGGCCTGTATCTCTGAGTCGTCGTATGACTGTCATTCGAGAGACTTGCCCATGTCTACCCACTATTGCTCTTGCTGTTTGACTTGCCGGGAGAGTCAATTCCTTAGGTGACTCAGCACAATATGACGATCTTGCGCAGGGGTAGTAACTCGTGGTTGGCCACTCCGAAGTCTATCCCGGGCACTGCCAGTGGTTCCGTAACGTTCATTGAGACGTACAATAGTGCTGTGGTGGCAATTCATCCTTCTGGCAATGGCCCGCGAGCTCATTCCGGTCTCCAACATACCAATGGCTCGTTGGCGGTCGTTTTCAGATAGTCGTGGCATTTCAAGCACATGTACTGGGTGTTTTTGTCTCAACGGCCTTTTTATACCGAGTATACTGCCACAACGCGTACACATTTTCAGGGTCATAGCTGTTGAGAATCGTGTTGCACGTGTAACTTTCATCGTTTTCATGTAGTCTGTACACACACCCATGGGTTGAATCTTGCACTTTCCATTCCAGCAGCCATTCGCTCTCTACCTCATGGCAAACACGGGGAAAATCCATTCCCACACTTTTTTTTGCCAGCTTCTCGGCATCGGTATATATAATAGTGGTGCGTTTTTAATGTGCTTCAGTATATATATATATTATATATATATATATATATATATATATATATATATATATATATATATATATATATATATATATATATATATATATATATATATATATATATATATATATATATATATATATATATATCCACACACACACATACATACAAGGCAAAAAAGTGGGAGGAATCTACCATTGAATGAAAAATTACATGCACACAACAAGGTACATGTAGATCAGTTACCTTAAATACAAAAATGACTAGGCGGATAATGCCACAGGCAATGCGGCAGTTGAAAATACTGTCTCAAATTATACACTATATAACTTCTTGTCACGGAGTATATGAATCAATATGTGTGGTTGTGTGCGTGAATATCACACACACACTCACACTCACACACGCACACACAGAGGGAGAGAGAGAGAAAGAATGAGAGAGATAAAGAGAGAGGTTTGTTGAAAAACGACTGGTCACGCTATGAGCATGTCACACATACTCCTGACACAATGAAATAATGAATACAAACATTAAATAAATCTCTACATTCTGTTGAAGCGTTCACAACAACATAATGAGTAATAATTATCACAACATACGAATTGTACTAGTACTACAACATATACATGGCTGTGAATAATGGCCAAGCAAATAAATAACACCTTATGTACACCTGCAGCTCAATCATTGGAACCAGGCTACAGAATGTACTGGCCAAAGAACATGTCTGACAAAACTACCAAAAACTAGCTTCTACTGAGTGTATTATACCTTACTGGCACAACGTGGAATCAACAACCTCATAAAATACACAAACAGTCTTGGATAGGTCCTCTATGCTCTCTTTCTCTGTCTCTGTCTCTTTCTCTCTGTCTCTCTAGAACAAACATATCCTCCTTTCTGACCGACAGCCAGGACCACGACCAGGCCTTGAATGCCTCGATGAACTCTCAATTGTCTACAGCCCTCTAGTAGAGCCAATAGTCTAGCCGCTGTACAATCACATGACTTACAAAACAATCTTAATTCTATTCATGACCACAATACCTCACTCACCAGTAACACTGAAGCTTGTTCATCACAGCACGTCTCTCATCCAGAATACGTTCCCTGTGAAGCACAGCTGCACCAAAGCAGTAAAACATACCGTGACATAACCCATCAGAGATTGAACAGGAAACTGTTCCTAATCAATTTAGGGGCCGTTCACAAATTACGTAACGCAAAAAGTGTGGAGGGGGGAGGGGTGGGTTGCCGAGATGTTACGCTTTGGTGCAGAGGGTTCTGAAATGTTCTGGGTTTTTGTTACGCACGTGTTACGGGGGAGGGGAAAGGTGAAAATGTTAAAAAGTGCATAACGTAATTCGTGAAAATTATTTTTAGAAAAAAACAGTATGGTTTGAAAATCTGTCTGTTTGTGTCTGTCCCTCTATGTTTGTCCCTCTCTATCTGTTTGTATGTGTCTATGTGTCGCCTATCTGCCTGTTTGTATGTATCTGTGTCGCCTATCTGCCTGTTTCATTATTATTTATCATCATCATTTTGTTATTCGCTGGTCCTCTTCTAGCCTTACCTTATAGCTTTGTTTTCTGTCATCCCATTTTCTGTCATCCTTTTGACTTGTGAACTAATATATTGTACTAACAAATGAAACAATATCTGATATACAGAAATTTTGGACTCGGCGCTGCTAATGTGTCTGCCCGTGTTGGAGCATTGATCGCACCATTTCTGATAGACCTGGTAAGTATGTTCAAGAATGTGTTCGACTGTTGTATGAAATTATGCCATTGAAGATTGAAAACTTGACAGGGTACTTTAAAATAAAGATAAATAACTACAATGTTATTCAATAAAGTTATATGCCACGTAAGCACAACAGCTCAAGGTGAGATCATGACTTTATTTAGCGGAAAGACATTTTTAGATTTTATTTATTTTATTTCTGAAAATTAAAATAAAACATACTAGTTAAATAGCTCTTATTTCTCCTTTGTTTTAACAATTGTTTCGTGTATATCAAATACAAGTGAGGATATTAACAATTAAAAAGAGGATGTGATATTTGAATCACACTGTAGTCTCAGACGAAAGTATTGGTAGAAATAAATCACGATTTAACGATAATTTGGTTTTCGCTACTTTGGCCATAAACGATACGGCCTGAGCTGTGAATACATTTTTATAACATCAACTTTGTTCATGTTTGTTGAAGTTTTTGTGGTAACAAGTTTTTTACGGAATGGGGTAACCAGCCCCATGCCCAACCCTCCTTAGTCGCTTTTTACGACATGCCTGGTAGGGTACAGTGTTACTATTCTTTGCTCTCCTTTCGGGCCCCGGTAACGCACGGGTGTTATAAACGAGTGCTTGCGTAGAATAGAAGGACTGAAATAGTATGACAAAGTCACAAATGACAAATGTGGAATTGCTGACAAGAACCAGACAAGTGCCAGTGGAACAAGAGTTGAGAAGAAGACGCTGGCGATGGATAGGACACACATTGAAGAAACCTGTTGATAGCATTACAAGGCAGTCCTTGTTCTGGAATTCACAGGGAAAGAGAGGCAGAGATAGACCAAAAACACACGGAGAAGAGAACTGGAAACAGAGGTGAAAATGATGAGGAAAACATGGAAAGAACTTGAGCGGATGGCACAGGACAGGAAGACTTGGCATGTGTTTGTTGAAGGCCTATGCTCCTTGGGGGGCTAAAGGGTATTGATTGATTGATTGATTGATTGAACTTTGTTCCCAGGCGGCCAATGCACAGAACACATATACTTGTTTTTATTTAATTTGGTTTGATTTTGGTTTTAAGAAACATCTTCATTACACACTTGTTTTCGAGAAAGAAGCAAACTATGTGTCCGAAATGGTAATACACAAAGTATTCATCTTGATTCAACATTCGATGAGCGAGTAGAAATTAGATTTATGCTTTTAGTGTTTACATTCCTGTGTTCATTTCTTGCTAAGGAAATACTTTCTTTTTCATGTGCTTACTCTGAATGGTCCTTGTGTACTCAGATAATTCATTGTTAAGAGCATTACTTTGTATGTATATGTTGCTAAATGGTTAGTGTTATTATTATAGTTACTTGTCCTTGCTACATGCTCTCCTTTCCTCTAAGCAATATGGTAGATTAAACGTGTTCCTGACAATTATCCGTGTGCAGTCAGGTTTTGAAAAGCAAAAAACTTACATTAGCTGGTTCAAGATTGTTGAGGTGTCATATAGGCCAGGCCTCACATCTTTCAACACTTCCAGCATTTTAGCCCAGCAGTTAAGATTCACATTTTGTGTACTTTAAAAATAATTTCCTTTGTGTTTGTCAATGTAGTTTTTCCGTTATTGTTCAGTGATAAAGACATTTTTCAGAACTGCCAGGCTTATTTCGTGACTGTTTACTGTAAAGCTGGTATTTCCCATTCCATTTTCAATTCTTGACTTTCCGGCAGTGTTGTCGACTCGAGACAACTTGAGATTTAGGCAGTAGCCACTCGACTAGACTGGAGACTTGCCAATTTTGTCGAAACGACTCGCTATCCCCATTCATTATGCACTCTTTATCAATTAGGAAAAAACGCTCTTGTGTTAAGCGATATCACCCAAACATTACAAGAATTCCATTGTCTAAACACATTGTACTATATATTATCAGACATAATCGGAAGCTGTTGCTAGACAAACATCTCGAGACACAGCGACCAATAATATTCTTTGGCTATGGAAACATTACCATTCCGTCTTAGGGGGAAAATATACCGCGCGCATTAATGGCGGGAAAATATTAGGGAATGTGTACTTAAGCTGTAAATTCCCTTAAGCTTAAGATTTAGTGATGATCAAGTGTATTATTCCTTCCATTCCGCTTCAAGCTGGGGGCGGGGGGGAGAAACCGGGGGGGGGGGGGAGTATGCTTGAGAAAATAATATTTCTAATATGTAAAACTGAAAAGTAACTTTGGTCGAATAAAAAGTCAGTAAATAAAATAGTCTTCCTCTTTTCACACAACATGCCTAAGAAAAATTCACCGTATCTTTTGGCCGAATACCATCACCAACCAAGATCTGCTTACTTGGAGCAAGCAAGAGGACATGCACACCATCATAGCTGGCAGACGCTGGAGCTGGGTTGGCCATGTCCTCAGAAGAGACCCCGATGCCATCACAAGAACAGCTATGCTTTGGACCCCTGAAGGAAATCGAAAGAGAGGCCGACCAAAAACAACCTGGCGGAGGACTGTGGAGGCTGAGATGCAAAAAATGAACCAGAGTTGGGGCACTGTACGAAGGATGGCTGCACAGTGGGCTGATCACCTGCTTGCCAACCAATCTGATTACGGAAACAATGATAGATTGTTTGGTCTGTTTTTGTTCCACAAAGACGCCACTAGGCGTGGTGGAAACAGCGATAGATCGATCAATTTGTTGTTGCCCTAAGACGCCACTAGGCGTACTGGCCACATACTGCTTTGCCGGTTGATGGCTAAGGATGGAAGAAGAAGAAGAAGAAGACGAAGGATGGCCACCGACCGAGCAAAGTGGAATCAGTTTGTTGTTGCCCTACAAGACGCCATTAGGCGTGATGGCCACTGACTGCTTTGACGGTCGGTGGCTAAGGATCAAAGAGAAAAAGAAAAATAAAATAGTAAAAGTACTAAAATATATATACTGTATATACATATTTTTCTTTATTATCTGTAGTGATCGATGTGATTGTCAGATAAAGCGCGATTATGGCTATAAACAGTGTTAGATCTAAAATGAGGCTCGACTCGGGACAAGACTTGCGACTCGACTTTAAGCCAGTGTTAGGGACTTCAGACTCGACTTGAGACTCGTGAGGAAAGATTTGACGACAACTCTGCTTCCCGGGCTGTAAGACAGATGTCTAAATGTTCATGACATGCATACAAACGTTCTTCATTTGTTGTTTGTGTGTGTACATTAACAATTATTTATAAAGAAAGGAGGAAAATGTCAAAACACCTTAAACATATGATACAGGAAAAAAAGTCGCGAAGTCCTAAATAAGCAATGTAGTAAATTTGACTTTCCCGGTTTATAGGACAGAAGTCTGTTCCTGACATGCGCAAAGCATTCTTAATTTGTATTTTTGTATATACATTTTAAAGGAAGAAAAATAAAAACTCCATATACATATAATTAACTGGAAAACAACTTGTACGTCGCAAAGTCCTAAATAAGCAATAGGGTAAATTAAAATAGGTAATGCGTCTTTTTGAGCAAGGCAAAGAGAATAGCAATGGAAGGCATGACTCTAATTACACTAGTCAACAAATTTTCAAAAGTTATTTGTACCAGAAATTAAATATACCATTTCTTATTGATTTTGACATGCTGATTTCAAATATCATAATGAAATTCACCAATTGGCTCTGGTTTTATTTTAAATGATGAATGTACATTACAGTAATACAAATAATGTATGCTTGTTTAATTCTCTGCGGTAAGCAGCTAGTCTTTCTACTTAAGCATTATAAAAATTGTGGTTACATACTCAATTAATTGATATTTCAACATAAAATGATAGAAGAAAAAAAAAACATTATTTAAAGTTCACATATCATGTTTTAAAAAGGCACATTTGAACCCATTCCGTCATTATTCAGTCGCTGTTCGAGCTCTCTTTGCTTGCTTCTTGTAGTCAATCGATGAGGTGTCTCTTGTCACAGTCCAACAGTAATCAGCAAGCATTGAAGGGCTCCAATTGCCTTGATACCTTGTCTCCATAGCAGCAATGTCCTGGTGAAATCGTTCACCATGCTCATCACTGACCGCTCCACAGTTTGACGTAAAGAAATCCAGATGAGAATCCAGAAAATGAATTTTCAAAGACATGTTGCAGCCAAGGCTCTTATACTTCAGAAGGAGATTTCTACAATTTCATTGTAATTATCATATCTGTTGTTTCCAAGAAAATTGTCCACCACTGACTTAAATGCTAGCCATGCTGCTTTTTCCTTGCCATGCAACACGCAAAGAAACTCGTCATCATGAAGAAGTTTTCGAATTTGCGGACCAACAAATACTCCCTCTCTTATTTTAGCTTCACTCAGTCTTGGAAATTTTCTGATGAGGTATTTGAAAGCCGCATCTGTTTTCTCCATTGCTTTGACAAAGTTTTTCATGAGACCCAGCTTAATGTGCAAGGGTAACACATTAACATTATTCAACAAAACAACTTTAAGACTCGTCTTGGATGAATCAATGAAAAGCCTCCACTCTTCTGGTATGTAATTGATTTTGAGGGCTGCCACTAAACCAGAAATGTTGTGGCACGCAGAAAGGTCACCCTCTTTGATAAAGAATGTAATAAGCGGCTTCTGGCGGTTCCTATACACAGAAATTGTAACATCTTCTGCCAGGAGATTCCACTGTTGCAGTCCGGAATCCAAAAGCTCCGCCTTGTTCTTCGGTAAATTCAGATCTCTTACAAGATCATTCAGTTTACCTTGGGTTATTAAGTGTGGTTTAGTGGATGTAGTTTGCTCAAAATCTGGGTCGCTTGAGGTTGATGGTTCAGGACCACCAATGTCCTCTTCTTCATCAGTGGAAGCTGCTGAAAATGATTCTGGCACTTTGGGAACTGGTAGGTCATCGCCATGTGGTACTGGACGCATTACAGAGGGGATGTTTGGATATTCCAGAGTCCATTTTTTCTTCTTTGATATGCCTTTCCCAATTGAAGGGACCATGCAAAAGTAACAGTTGTTGAGATGATCAGTGGGCTCTCTCCAAATCATTGGGACTGCAAAAGGCATAGCTTGCCTTTTGCCAGTCAACCACAGTTTAAGATGTGCTGCACATGTATTGCAGCATATGTGTGGCGCCCAGCTCTTATCTTGATCTCCTATTCTGCAGCCAAAATACAAACTGTACGCCTTCTTAATCACTTTAGTTATATTTCGTTTTTGTGATAGAAATGTCACCTCACCACATATATAACAGAAATTATTAGCACTGTTCACACATGTCCTAGGCATTTCAAACTACGATACTTTTGATAAGGACAAATGCACTAACTAATGGCAAAATTTTATCAGAGATAAGATTTTTTATACACAAAGGTGATGTAATCATAGATAGGATTGCATCATCAACTTCTAGATACATTTTTATTGGTCATTAGAAAAAATTATGCAATCGCCCACAACAGTTGCGTCATATATATAAATTGATCGTAATTAAATAAACTAGTAGCATATATCTTGAAAACTAGAGCCAATCAACATTTTTTAATGTCATTTTCGTTTTCAGCACACCAAAATTAGTTAAGATCAGCTATTTTCATTTCTGGTACATTTTGGTTGTTGACTAGTGTTATTTGTAATGTAGGGGACATAACTAAAATTAAAACAACGGATAAAATATATCTCTCATATACCACTATTATTTATCTCTCCTTCTTTTTCCTCCCCTTATCTTCTTGCCGTCTTTCTTTCTTGTCTGTAGACTAACATCCATCATAGCTTTATATTTTAACAGCAACAGTAATAATAATATACATTTGATCTCCCTCCCTTCCCCATCTCCTGATATTACCAGGACAATATGGCGACTGCATCGTTCATCGTGATGGGCTGCCTCATGTTAATCAACATCATCTTCTGCATTCTGACGCCAGAAACCAAGGGCCGTAAACCTGCCAATACATCTACTAATATCAGTGCTCCTAAAGTTAAACAGATACACACCGTTGACATGAACAACGAACACGGACTTGGAAGTGAAAGTTCCACGGATGCTGTTGAAAATAGCGAGGCCAGAGCTTGTCAAGATGTTGTAGACACGGTACTGGACACAATTGATGAAACTGATGAAACAGATCGAACAACTACAGACTCCACAAGTGACACAAATGCTGATGTTGACACAGGAGACGTAACATTATCAGTAGACACGACCGACAAATCAGTCAACTTACCCAGTATCGAGGACACTGCTTCAGACTACAAGGATACAATTTCAAGAAAAGAAAAGAAATTGGAATCTAAGAATATGAAGAAGCTTAAAAAGGCATCTCAACCAAAAGAAAGTCCAGAACCAAAGCCAAGAAAGAATAAGATGAAAAAAGTAAAGAATGGTGAAATTCTGAATGGAAAATCAAAATCAAAACCACAAGATGATTCTCCGCCTTACATCGAATCGAAGTATCATAAAAATATTAGATATTCCATATACTGATGTACTTTTGTTTTCTAATGTATCTTCTTCTTCTTTGATCCTTAGCCGCCGACCGTCAAAGCAGTCAATGGCCATCACGCCTAGTGGCGTCTTGTAGGGCAACAACAAATTGATTCCACTTTGCTCGGTCGGCAGCCATCCCTCGTACAGTGCCCCAACTCTGGTTCATTCTTTGCATCTCAGCCTCCACAGTCCTCCGCCAGGTTGTTTTTGGTCGGCCTTTCTTTCGTTTTCCTTCAGGGGTCCAAAGCATAGCTGTTCTTGTGATAGCATCAGGGTCTCTTCTGAGGACATGGCCAACCCAGCTCCAGCGTCTGCCAGCTATGATGGTGTGCGTGTCTTTTTGCTTGCTCCGAGTAAGCAGATCTTGGTTGGTGATGGTATTCGGCCAAAAGATTCGGTGAATTTTTCTTAGGCATGTTGTGTGAAAAGAGGACAATTTCGACATTTCCTTCTCTGTAACTCTCTAGCATTCCGCACCATAGAGAAGTACAGAAAGCACACAGCTCTGATGTAATCTTAATTTTGTGCTTGTGCTGTATTGAGAGGACTTCCAGATGTTGTTTAGGCTTAAAAAAAGGCTGTTCTTGCCTTATTCATTCTGATGTTGATGTCTTTGCCTGCCCCGCCGTCTGGTGTTACTATGCATCCTAGGTATGTGAAGGTGTCTGTCTGTACCAGTTGCTGATTCCTTACTGATATGGGCTCGGGGTTCCTCACATTGAGCGTCAAGACCTCTGACTTCTTTAAATTGATGTTCAAGCCCACCTGCTGGCTAAACTTATTAAGTCTATCCGTTTTTTCCTGGATGTGTTGATGTGAATGTGCTAGTAGTGCAATGTCATCTGCATATTCCAGATCTTCCAATGTAGAAAATGTAGTCCATCTTATTCCTCTTGGACTGCCCTCTGTTGTCTGGCGCATCACCCAGTCTATGACTGTTAAAAATAGAGTGGTTGATAAGGGGCATCCCTGTCGTACTCCTGTCTTCACCTCAAAGGTTAGGCTGCTCTGCCCAACACTACACGTAAAGTTGGCATAGAGGCTTTTTATGATTGACACTATGCAGCTTGGAATTCCATAAGCCCTCAGTATTTTCCATAAACTGTCCCTATGTATACTGTCAAAAACCTTTTCAAAATCAACGAAATTAATGTACAGCTGTCTTTGCCATTCTGAGCACTGCTCTATAATGTTCCTGAGAGTGAATATATGATCTACACATCTTCTGTTCTTTCTAAATCCTGCTTGTTCTTTCCTCAGTTTGTGGTCTGCTGCTTTTGAAATTCTCTGTATAATTATCATGCCTAGTATTTTGCTGGGAACTGAGAGAAGAGTGATTCATCTCCAATTATTACAGTCTGCAAGATCTTCCTTCTTGGGCAATTTGACAATTATTCCTTTGTTCCACTCTGATGGTGTTGTCCCCGTTTTCCAGACTTGTGCAAATAGTGGTTCTAATAGTTCTGCTGCTAGCTCAGGGTCTGTCTTAAATAGCTCTGCATTTAAGTTATCATGGCCAGGAGCTTTTCCGTTCTTTAACCCTTTGATTGCTGTGATGATTTCTTCTTTTCGTGGAATGTCTGTATTAACATCTAGATCGTTTTCAGCCTCAGGAACATTCAATTGTGTCTCTGGTGGCTCCTTGTTCAGAGTTTCTCTGAAGTGCTCTGCCCATCTTGTTTCCTGTCCCTCTGCTGTCGTGATGAGATTTCCTTGCTTATCTCTTACTAATGTAATATTGTTTGCACTTCGTTTTCCGCTGATGCATTTAGTTATTTTGTATACTGTGCTTTGTTCATTTCTCAGTGCTGCCTCTTCTGCCTGTCTTGCAAGATCGTCTAGGAAATTCCTATTGTTGGCTCGGGTTTGGCGTTTAACTTCCTTGTCCAGCTGCCTGTACTGTTCGCTATATAGTTGCTTTAACCTGGGGGACTTCGCTTCTGTTTTCTTTCTTTTCATTTCCTTTCTCAGTGTTATGGTGTTTAATGTTTCTGGTGTTATCCAGTCTTGCTTCTTCCTTTCCTGGAATCCCAAGCATGATTTGCTGCTTTCCTTATATATTGTTGAAAAGGTGTTGAATTTCTGGTCTATATCATCAGTCAATGTCTTTTCCTGGCTTTTGGCAAATTGATATCGTTTCTTAATGTCGGCCGCAAAAGCTTTTCTGGTAAGGGGGTCCTTCAATTTGCTGATGTCAAACCTTTTCTGTGTAGTTACAGTTGGTCCAGCCCTTCTTAGTTTCACTTTCAGTTTTGCTACTACTAAATGGTGATCACTTCCCACATCTGCACCTCTTCCTACCTTCACATCCTGTAATGCATGTCTCCATCTACCGTTATTCATGGCATGGTCTATCTGGTTTCTGTCTCGACCATTTGGTGATTCACATGTTAATTTGTAAATTTCTTTATGTGGGAAAAATGTTCCTCCAATCCCCATTTTCGTTTGCTGTTCCGCTGCCGCATTTCCCCATTACTCTTTCATTATATGTATTGTGTGTACCAACTTTCGCATTTAGGTCTCCCATTACTATAATAAGATCATATCTAGGTGTGTCTTCCATTTCTTTCTGCAGTTGTTGATAGAATTCATCCTTGACCTCTTCATCGCTGTCATTCGTTGGTGCGTAGCATTGTATTATTGTAGTATTGGTGAATCTACCTCTCAATCTTAATCTTATCAGTCTGTTGTTGTTCGGTTTCCATTCCAGTAATGTCCTTTCTATTCCTTTCTGTAGAATAATGGCTACACCTTCATTGTGCTGTCCATCCTCTCTTCCAGAGTAAAGTACTGTTTCTCCTGTTGCTGTTTTAACTTTTCCTGCCCCTGTCCATCTGCTCCCGCTTATCCCTAGAATGTGTAACCTATAGTTTCTCATTTCTGCCGTGACCTGTTTTAGTTTACCCGTCTCATTCATTGTCCTGTCATTCCAAAATCCTATTCTTGTATCATGTTTTGCGTCAGGACATCCGTTTTCATGTCAGTGGCTTCCTTTCGGCTTTCACCACTGACAGTCAAACGAGCCTCAGACTCCGGATGTCCGTCCCGCAGCAAAGTTTGTTTATTCGTTGTTGTTTCCGTAACTTCATTTTTTTTTACATAGACAGGGATGTCAGCCCTATGCTAAAACCCCCAACCTGGAGGACCAGGGTGTCTGCTTTCGTCTGACCCCTGCCCGCGCAAACCTGTCCAGCTTGGTAGAACCTTCCAGGAGTAAAACTCCCACTGGTATAGCTCTGGGGGTAATCAGGGTACGCAAGCCGCCATATCTCGACAAGGTATTGACACCGGTGATGGAAGTCTAATGTATGCAAGAGTGTATATATTTTTTCATAATTTGCGGTTTTAGAAATTTCTGGTTTATCTGTTTTCGAATACCTTATTTTGTCTCTTCATCACGAAATTTAATATTAAGAGCCCTTCTTTTGCAGCTACTTAAAATGTCATTAACTTTTGATGTACAATTTCTGTCTTGTAAAATAAATCAAACAAAAACATAGATCACGCGTTCACTAGAAACAACACCTCACTCCCCTACTACAGCATCTGCTATGGAACCACCTTTGAGAGCTACATTATGCCCAAAGCTCACCTTTTATTTGAAATCGATTATGCATTATCAAGTGTATATTTTGTTGTGCCAAGGGCTATCTGTCTCAAACTTTCAATACATTTTAGAACTGTATTCCACCATGTTTGTAGATAATCGTTCAATTCAGATGGATTCGAAAAGAGTTGGCTTGGTGTATTCCAACAAGCTTGATGACAAAAGGTGGCCAAACACGGTTTGACTCAAGTCAGTAATCTTACGATAGACAAATTAGTAAACGCCCTCAGTATTGGGAAAGTACTTAAGATAATAAGAAGGACAAAATGTCAGGATAAGAACAGAAAATGGAATCCAAGAATAGGAAGAAGCTTAAAAAGGCATCTCAGCCAAAAGTAGGACCAGAACCAAATCCAAAAAAGAATAAGTTGGAAAAATTAAAGAATGGTGACTTTCTGAATGGAAAATCTAAATCAAAACCAGATTTCTTGATGTGCCATGTTAGTATGCTGTATAAATTATGCAGCCAATGGTACCCAGGGCGTATATGCTCCATTAAATTGTATGTGTTTCAAGCATGTCGTACAAGGCGACTAATATAAAAACAGACAGAACGAATCTTATCAATACCGTACGAGTTAGAGAATTGTTACCTGTGACATACCTTCTGGACATGACGAATTCTGATGATGCTGATTCGCATGAGGCGAGACTCTATTTCTGATGATGCTGATTTGCACGAGGCGAGACTTAACTGCTAGTACCGAGCGACAAGCTCGGCAGACCTAGTGCAATAACAACAGTAACTGCTAGTATGTTGTGACTGATGTGTTTGTTAGCAACTTGACTTGCTAAGTTTGAATACTCGCGCTGTAGAAGGAATGCAGTCTATGGTACCCAGCACGTGTTTCAAGCATGTCGTACAAGGCGACTAATATATGGTCGTGCATTGGGCTGGCAACCTCATCATGTCAAACACTTTGCTACAGAAACTACAGCTACAAGATCTTGTAAATGCTTTGTGCAGGCTTCCTACAAGGGGACCAATTACAGTTGTGGTTCCAAGCTCAATAGGGAGCGTAGAGGAAAATAATGATGATATAGTAAATGTGTTGCATGAAACACAATAAGGTCACATGACCTAATCGTGAATTTGAACAAAACAGAGCTCGGAATCTTTGTTGTTGTATCTTATGTTAAGATATATGCTGCAAGACTGAATAATGACTGTGGCTGTTCAATTTAGTCAGTAGTGTCAATCAATACTCTTTAGCTCCCCGAGGAGCATAGGCCTTCAACAAACACATGCCAAGTCTTCCTGTCACGTCAGAAGTGTAAATTCCTTAATAGGCGTTCAGTATACGTTTAGCACAGAAGTAACAATCTTCAACTCAAATGTCAAGTCATGTTATTGTATGGCTCTGAAACATGGAGAACAACTAAACTAGCAACCAAGAAGACATTTTTCTTCTTCTTGGATTCTTAGCCCATGTCTGACAAAGCGGTCAGTGGCCATCACGCCTAGTGGCGTCTTGTAGGACAACAACACACTGTCCCCATTTTGCTCGGTCAGTGGTCAATCTTCGTGCCGTGCCCCAACTCTGGTTCATGCTCTGCATTTCAGCTTCCACTATTCTCCGCCAGGTTGAAGATATAGACGTTCTAAAATGCTTGTTTGCTTAGAATAGGAGAATTGAAATGGTGTGACAAGATCATCGATATGGAACTGATGGCAAGATCATTTATGTGGAACTGATGACAAGATCATTAAAATGGAGCTGACGACAAGATCATTAATGTGGAACTGATGACAAGATCATTAATGTGGAACTGATGACAAGATCATTAATGTGGAACTGATGACAAGATCATTAACATGGAGCTGATGACAAGATCATTAATGTGGAACTGATGACAAGATCATTAATGTGGAACTGATGACAAAATCTTAAATATGGAACTGATGACTTCTTCTTCTTCTTCTTCGTTCGCCCTGAAAAGGACGGTGGTTGCGTTGTGTCTGTTTACAACGTAGCTGTGATATCTGCACCTGAAGATCATTAATGTGGAACTGATGACAAGATCATTAATGTGGAACTGATGACAAGATCATTAATGTGGAACCGATGACAAGAACGAGGCAAGTGCCAGTGAAACAAGCGATGAGAAGAAGATGGTGGCGATGAATGTTTCACATGTTGAGGAAACCAGCTGATAGACTTACATGAATCCCTACGGTAAGAGAAAACAAAAATAAACACTCGGAGAATAGAACAAATAAACACTCGGAGACTAGAACAAATAAACACTCGGAGAACAGAACAAATAAACACTCGGAGAATAGAACAAATAAACACTCGGAGAATAGAGCAAATAAATACTAGGATAATAGAACAAATAAACACTCGGAGAACAGAACAAATAAACACTCGGAGAACAGAACAAATAAACACTCGTAGAATAGAACAAATAAACACTCGGAGAACAGAACAAATAAACACTCGGAGAACAGAACAAATAAACACTCGGAGAATAGAACAAATAAACACTCGGAGAACAGAACAAATAAAAACTCGGAGAATAGAACAAATAAAAACTCGGAGAATAGAACAAATAAACACGGTTCTTATTGTGGAGAATAGGAACTAATAAACACATCGGACGAATAGAACAAATAAACACTCGGAGAACAGAACAAATAAACACTCGGAGAATAGAACAAATAAACACTCGGAGAATAGAACAAATAAACACTCGGAGAACAGAACAAATAAACACTCGGACAATAGAACAAATAAACACTCGGACAATAGAACAAATAAACACTCGGACAATAGAACAAATAAACACTCGGAGAATAGAACAAATAAACACTCAGAGAATAGAAAAAATAAAGACTCGGAGAATAGAACAAATAAACACTCGGAGAACAGAACAAATAAACACTCGGAGAACAGAACAAATAAACACTCGGAGAACAGAACAAATAAACACTCGGAGAACAGAACAAATAAACACTCGGAGAACAGAACAAATAAACACTCGGAGAACAGAACAAATAAACACTCGGAGAACAGAACAAATAAACACTCGGAGAATAGAACAAATAAACACTCGGAGAATAGAACAAATAAACACTCGGAGAATAGAACAAATAAACACTCGGAGAATAGAACAAATAAACACTCGGAGAACAGAACAAATAAACACTCGGAGAACAGAACAAATAAACACTCGGAGAATAGAACAAATAAACACTCGGAGAATAGAACAAATAAACACTCGGAGAATAGAACAAATAAACACTCGGAGAATAGAACAAATAAACACTCGGAGAATAGAACAAATAAACACTCGGAGAATAGAACAAATAAAAACAAATAAACACTCGGAGAACAGAACAAATAAACACTCGGAGAACAGAACAAATAAACACTCGGAGAACAGAACAAATAAACACTCGGAGAACAGAACAAATAAACACTCGGAGAACAGAACAAATAAACACTCGGAGAATAGAACAAATAAACACTCGGAGAATAGAACAAATAAACACTCGGAGAACAGAACAAATAAAAACTCGGAGAATAGAACAAATAAACACTCGGAGAATAGAACAAATAAACACTCGGAGAATAGAACAAATAAACACTCGGAGAATAGAACAAATAAACACTCGGAGAATAGAACAAATAAACACTCGGAGAATAGAAGCGTAGGCAAGAATTAACAACGGATGAGAAAGACATGGAAAGACTTTGAGCTTTTGTCACGTGCCAAGAGGACTTGGCATGAGTTTTTGATGTCCTCTGCTCCTTGGGGAGATGATTGAACGTATGTGCATGTGAATCTAGTGATATATTATGTGCCATGTAAGAAAAATAATAATTTATATTGTGTGCATTATGTGCCACAAAAACAGAAATACAGACCGTAAGTTTATATATATATATATATGTATGATGTAAAATAACATTAGTTATTAATACCACAGAGTTTCTTGCCTTATTGTGTGTGAATATATACACTAGCTTTAAGTACCCGGCGTTGCCCGATTTTCTAATCACAGTCTCTAGAAACTTAGAGCATCACGGTGTCTGATAATGTAAATAATAAAGCAAAGATATTTTAATTAATTCACGTTGTTTCCTCCTTTTATTCACATAATTAAAATTTATAAAATGTATCACATTGTTTCATATTTACTTATTGCTATTTGCTACCTTTATTTTTACAACATGGTTATTGTTCCATTGATCCTTGATAAACAACGTTTTTGGTTTTGCTGCTGGATTGAAAGTAATACATTTATTGATGTCCCCACTCTAGATCAAGTAACGTACATGCGAAAAGCTTGGATTTTCTAAATTAATGCTAGGTACTTTACGTAATTGGCTCTGAGGCTTGTTGATAGTCATTACAATAATAAAAAAATATAAATAAAAAAAACACCCAAACAAAACTCAATATTAACTCAATAAAACAAAAACCACAACTACCCTATAAACTCACTATACCATTTATCAAAAAAATTATAATCAACAATCCCTCACCACCACACAAATTAAACCCACCCTCAAAATTAATAATTAACAAAAACCCCATATACTTCCCCAACATTACCTATTTTAATACCTAAAACAAAAAATAATCCCATCCTCAAAATCATTCAAAACAAATCAACCACATCAATTATTACCTATAACCAACCCAAAAAAAACAACAACAATACAATCAACTACCATCCCATACTCAAAAAACATCAAACTTCATACATAAATACAACCCAAACTTAACCCCC